>VXBB01010353.1:103494-119544 GCA_013399915.1 Illadopsis cleaveri | reverse complement strand
TAAATTGTTAGAGAGCATCCAAAAGGGGACCACGAGAATGGTGAAGGGCCTTGAGGGGAAGTTGTATGAGGAGTGACTGAGGTCACTTGGTCTGTTCAGCCTGGAGGAGACTGAGGGGAGACCTCACTCCAGTTACAGCTTCTTGTGAGGGGGAGAGGAGGGGCAGACACTGATCTCTGCTCTGTGGTGACAGTGACAGGACCCGAGAGAATGGCCTGAAGTTGTGCTGAGTGGGGTTAAGTTGAATATTAGGAAAAGGTTCTTCCTCCAGATGGTGATTGGGCACTGGAACAGGCTCCCCAGGGAAGTAGGCCTGACAGAGTTCAAGGAGTGTTTGGACAATACTCTCAAGCACTTGGTGGGGTTCTTGGATGTCCTGCAAAGCCAGAAGTTGGTCTTCATGAGACTGATCTTTCTCCTCGAATTCAGCCTATTCTATGATTCTATGATTCTCTATCTACAACCAAATTAAATTATTTGAATGAATGTGTAAATTCTACAGAAACCTCTCATACATATCTCCATAAATATTACATTCAGATGAAGAATTCCTTATGATGTTGTACAGGACCTGACATGCCATGTTTGGATTGTGATGGGAATTATTAAAAAGCTGGAACTTGCTATAATTAAAGTAAAAATACAGGCATTAGGCCTAAAGGACTTCATATCAGCTTCCCAATTTATGCTTGTTTTGGATTTTTTTCTGTCAGAAACCAGCTCTAAAGAAGGTAAATATTTTTATTTTTTGCTTTTACACCAGCAATGGTATAGTTGGAATCAGCATCAAATGCATTACCACCAGTGCAGTAACCTGTGGGTGATACTTAATAACCTGGACTGATAGGTATATCTCTCTAATTTAGTATTTCATGATGAAATGATGCTCCCTGAAGCACTCCAAGTAGGAGCTTTAACTTTTTAAGTAACAAAATGCTGTACCTTCAGTCTCATTTTTAAAATAAAGCCTAGCCAAAGGGAAAAGTTAGCAATGGGTTGTGAAAATAAATGGCTGCACATCATTGTTAAATGGCCGAGATTTTTACGAGTTACTAAATACTAGATCCTCTTTCCAATATGATTTTTTCAAAAATGTTTTTCCAGGAGGCTCTTACCTGGAGATAAAATATTTTTCCTTGTTGGAGGGTAATTTCATGCAGAAAATTCTAAATAGCTGTTGTGATATAACATGATGTAATTAACACTGGTGCACTGCATGAAATGACTGATTTGAAAAATTATAACTAGGATTTTGATAGAAAAGCTAAAACCAGATTTTTGCAGACTCTTCTGCCACTCACAGATTCTTCAGTTATTTTATTGCTCTATTTGCAATTTTAATAAGAAATGGAAATATAGATGCCAATTGAAACATCTTGGGTTTTACAGAAATCTTCTCAAAAGGCAAGCTGGAAAATTATTTTGCTTGAGGCATCTAGAAATTTCTTTCTACACCTGAAAAATATTGGTCTCATAAAAGTAAGAACATGTCTAGCTGTAAAATTTAATAGATGGATGTTATGCAAGATGTAAAACCCAGTGGGGAATACATCTGGATTTTGGTAAACATTACCAAATTACATTATCTTTAATGTATCTTTAAGACAGCAAAAAAAAAGAGAACATCTCAGGTTTGATATGAAGACTGTTCAGAAAAACATGCATTTAAAAAAAAATTGTGGAGTGACAATAGACAAGTAATATTCTGAAGTGGTTGCATAAATTGTGGGTTTTAATTCACAGGACAATATACTCTCCTTAGGTGATGTGAGTCACAAATGTCTTCCTTTAGCTCCATGATAACTTTATTCAGCCACTGGGGTCTGTCACTGACCTTAAATTGACTTGTTTCTGGCAAAGTAAGAAATTCTTTTAGAATCACATACAGCTTATTTCTGCTGTCCTTTAGATCACTGGCAATTTTCTACTCAACATCAGCATAAAGAGCTTTGCCACTGTTGCTATGGGAATGTCATGTTTCTCTTCATTATGCTGTTCCCCCTCAACCAGACTTATAGACATCCCTCAGCAATGCATTTGTGCTTTTTTGCATACACAGCTATCACAACATGCATACAGGAGAGAGAGAGAGGCATAAAATTCATGCTGAAGGTCAAAATGCCAAATCAGTTCCAGTAAGGCAATCAAAACCAAAAAAGGGATACACTGAAAAGATTTATCCTGTTCTCAAGCCTAAAGCAACTCCTGTGGAGTCATCTAGAAATGAAGAAGCTGTAATCTGAAAGCAAATCTCCTGAATCAGTGGAAAAGGAAGGACTATCACAGAGATTTGTAACAAAGCCGGTTTCTTGTCATCCCTCGGAGATCAAATTTTTTTATTCAAATTTTATTTATTAATTTTTGTTGTTCATTTTTTATCCTTTTAGACTGCATAGTAAATAGAGTATCTGTAGATTGGTAGTCAATCCAAACACATTTTCAGCAAATTAAGTTTATATCTTATTGATGCAACATTCTGAGGACTTTACAAGTGTTATTGATTAACCTTCCGAATATACCCTGAGACACATTAGAACTTTCCTGTCAATTTTATAGCTGGAAAAATCAAGCCAATAGTTAAATGGCTCACCCTAGGTCTGGCAGTAGGTGGTGTCAGGAACAGAAGATGAGAATTACAGTTCCATTTCTGAGATCATAATGGTCTGCAAATTATTGTCATGCAATTTTGTTTCATGTGTGCTGTTAATTGTACTATCCATAAAGGGATTTGGAGACAAGTGATAAAAATACATTTGAGTGCAAAGGCTCTAGACACTTACTAATGTAAAATGTTTTATAGCAGGCAAATCAAACTTAAATGCTGCCACTTATAGTCACATTCATTTAGGTTTTGAAGATCCTTTTTCCCTATTGAGGATGCTTAGACAGTAGCTGTTTCCATTATTTTCCCATACAGCTGTAATCATTTCACTGTTTTCTATGGCTGTCTCACTCCCAGAGGTCTTCCTAACCATCTCTAAATGATTTGGATGCAGTTTCTCACACATTAATATTAATACTTGACTGTGAACATCAAACCCTTTAATTGCTTTCATAGTGAATACTTGATGTGCCTGGGTAAACATTCCTTACTTAAAGCTGTAGCTCCATTAGTAATGATACAAACAGTACAATTGAAATAAATCCCTGATTTTAATATACTTAAAGAGTGCAAGATATGAATAACTAATTACTTTATAGAGAGTTGAGAGGAGCATTAGAGAAAATGTGAATTCACAGACATGAACTGGTGAATTGTTATGTTATAAAATGCAAGTTCTTTTTAGAGGTCAGAGTACACATTACCTTCTATAAATTTACCTTTACCCCTTACATTTCTTTGCCATGAAATTCATCTGACATGACTTCTGGGAGGTAGCCAGAATTTTTTCTTTCTGAAGTGCAAGCCTGACTGAAATCCATTTCTTTATCATTTTCCATTAGAGTAGTTCTATTTCTTTTATGGCTTTCCAAACCCTGCACTGCAAACTACAAAGGCTTGCAAAAGTCATTGCTCCTTCAGCAAATGCCTCCCTTTTAAAGTTACTTTCATCAACGTTTTCAGAAATAAATATGTAGACAGGACCCAGGCCTTTACCCCCCTGCTTTTCTACTTCTGCCACGTGCAGTGCATGAGTTCTGGGTCAGAGAATGGGGAGCACAGAACCACCACTTCTGTGGCTGCCTTACTCCCCAGAG
This sequence comes from Illadopsis cleaveri, assembly GCA_013399915.1. Classification (NCBI taxonomy): domain Eukaryota; kingdom Metazoa; phylum Chordata; class Aves; order Passeriformes; family Timaliidae; genus Illadopsis; species Illadopsis cleaveri. Next base: position 115,845 of record VXBB01010353.1, on the reverse strand, counting down.
CATTTCTGTTCCTGAGAGTAATTATTACTTTTTTTCTATGCCCTGCAGTCTAATTGACCAATAGTGTCACAAGTGGAAATCACATTCTTCCCTCCAAAGAATTTCTAGTCTGACAAAAGCCAAATATTTGCATAAAAGCATACAGGATGACTAATCAGTTAAAACCTAATTGTAGTTTACTCATTATTGCCTTTTTCCTGCAAAGTTCCAAATGCCTCTTGATAAATCAATCAGAATGGAGATCATTCCATTTCTTACTCACTTTCAGGAACTGCACCAAAAGAAAGGGCCAGGAAAGAGTTCTGTCTTTTCAATGAAGCCAAATCTCTGCTTGTTCTTAAAATCAGACATGTCCCAGGAAAGAGTCAGCTATTAAATATAAACTAGTTCACTTTTAATCATCTGTCTACTTGGTGTGATGCTAACTTTGTACTTAAGTATGTTCTCTCCATATATTTTTTTCTATTAGCCTTATCTCCATATGCTTTTCTATTAACCTAGATATTCTTCCATCTCTACAGAAAATACACTGGATATATCCTCTGCCTGCAGAGAAGAAGAAAAAGAAATGTTGCCTTATATACCAAAGTACTTTTATAATTTCTCTCAGGTCATGTTGTGGAGAAATACAGAAGTTATTATGAGACCTAACTTAACCAGAGCTAAGCTAGTTTGGATTTGTCTCGATTTTCTCCTTAGGTTCACTATCAAAAGAAATCCAAAGTCTTTTAAAGTGCACTCTCTGCCCAAGTTTTATTACCAAAAAAAAAATTAGCATAGTTAATATTTTAAACAGTAAAAAACCCCAAATGACCTAGGGAGCAAGTACAGAGATAGAATGAAGTTATGAGGAATTCCATTTTTCTATTTGCTCTCTTTCAAAGTAATTCTTTCCAGGTAGGTATTTGATACAAAAGATAGAGAAATAAATAAAGGTGAGTCAAGAGGGAGGAACTGGTCAACAATGTTAATGAAGACAGAATTTTTATGACAAAAAGATCATCAAATGAAGGGAATTAATGAAAAGATGAAGGAAAGCATGAAGAATATGCGTAAATATAGATAAAGAATATGAGAAAAATAAAGACAAAAGAAAAAAAAACAGGTTTTGGGAAGACATTTTAAAAAGAATCTTGAAAGTCAGCTAAAAAGGAGGAGAAAGGAAAAAAAGGTAAAAAGAAACAGCAGGAGTTTGATTTAAGGCACACAGATACTAAATATTTGGTTGCAGAGGAAAGACAGAAAGTACAGAAAAAGGTTAACATTTAAAATGAAGAAAAAATTACATAGAATGTTTAAAATATGGCCTGTTTATTGAACACAAGTGCAGAATGATTTAAATAACTAAGAAAGTCAGAAATTTCAAGAGAAGAATGATATGGAAATTGAATGGATTGTTAACACTAGAAAAAATCTTTCTGCAAGTACATTTCTAAATAACAGTAAGAGATAAGTGTCTGTAAAAGACTGAAGCATTTAGCACCTCTTTTTTCTTCAATCTTTTCATACATCTTCACCTCAAATAATGCTTATAACCATACAGCCATAAAAACTTTAATTTTGGTAGTAAAGTAGTAAAAAAAGGCTATGAATGCAGTTGAGTAAAAGCAAGGCACAGTTTAAATCCCCTTCAGTCTAGAAAGCTCTTTTTAGCTTTTCATAGGTTTAGTTACAAAACCGGTTAGGAAAATTTGGACATCCTGGCACACTTTGAACACTCCTAGAGGATATGTGATGCACTGGGAGACTGGAAGAAGCAAACATGGTGCACATCAAAAAAAGCTCCATCAATATAGAACAGATGGCTCCTACTTACAGAAAGATACTGTAAAAAGTAGCCAAACTATTTCTAATTACCTACAAGATACTATGGAGATGAGTAAAAGCCTACATAGTCTTATAAGAAAATCTTGTAAATCCATCTAAACTACTTCTGCAACATGGAAGCTGGTCTTGTGAGCATGTGAAAGAAAGAGCACTTATCATTTATCTTGACTGCTGTATGATTTCTTGGCAGTGTGTCAGATGTCCTTCTCATAAGCAATTTGACTGAATAAAGATAACTGAAGATAATCATCCTTTAAAGAAGGATGATTCAAAACCCATTCTTAGAGTGGAGTTTTAATGGCAGTCTATCAAAATGAAAGACTTGCTCAATAAAGCTCTTGAAAGATCTGTTCTAGACCCTGGATAGGGAGCAATTCAATATTTTAATTAATAAAATGGATGAAAAAACAGAGAAAACTAAATCCTTGTGCAATCTTAGAGGTATGTTTGATGACAAAATTAGAGTTCTGATCAATCTTAACAAACTGAAGATACAGAGATAAAAGTTGGGTGTTTTTCAGGAAGACAAGTACAAGATATGGCTTATGGGCACCAACACACAGGATACAAACCTGGTGGTTAGGGAGAGATGCTACAAGGTGTGGGAGTCACCAAAGTCCCAAAATGAGAATGACCAACTAGGTCATACAGCTGCAGAAAACACAACACACCTTTGTGCAGGAAGGCTAAAGCCCTGAGAATACATGAAGCAATCCCTCTACTCTCCTCAGCACAGGTTACACCTCGGTTGCAATGCTTCCAGCAATTTTTGGACATCAAATTTCAAGATAAGGGAGTCTAAGAGAGAATTAAGAGACCATCATAACCCAGCAACAATTTTATCAATGTTAACTATTCAGTTGGTAATTTTTCATACAACTTTTGCTAAGTGCTAATGTTTTGATTAATTTCACCAAGTTTTGTGAATAACATTTTTATATTATTATATAACACCTCTTCCCACTAATGCACAAGAACAGAATTAGACTGCAGATGAACCAGAGCTATGAAGAGCTATGTAAAAGGGAAACTCATACTGTGCTATTTACTGCACAAGCTGGGAATGTATAATACTTGGGGAAAGCAAAGCAATGTTTTTATCAAAGAGGAACATAAGTGTTGCTTTGGGGAATTGAGTTCTGGCTATGTAATGGAAAAATCATTCTACCCAAACATTTAACAGGTGATCATTAATTGTGTGTTCTTCATTTCCCGTGGTTTTAATTAAAGGCTGTGATTTTTGGTTTGAATATTTTCAGCTGCAATTGAAATTATAGGAGCTGTGCTATATTTAAATACAGAATGCTGTATGATGAAACATATGCTGACATAAATCAGATCCAGATATTCAAAACTGGCCAGATTCCCCATGTCAAATTAGAAGAGTATTTCTTCATATTATAAAACTGTGGAGAAAAAATAGTAAATAAATCAGGGTTTGTGAAGCACTTGCATATTATATGAAGGACAGCTACAAAAAACCTGTAGGGAATATCATCACTTTTGTCTTCAGTGTAATAAAGATAACATGGGACCACACCAGTATTTGTTCATTAACTGCACAATAAATGAGACCAAGCCCTGGAGGAAGGGTATGCTCTAATGTACACACAATGGTCCAAAAGTGCGAGCAATCTTCACAGTTACATTTTGCAGCATTATATTGCACAGGCAAACTCTCTAAAGCTTTTAACATGATTTTTTATATTTAATAAATATCTATATAACCAGGAAGTACCAAACAGTGTTACGGAAATTATAGCATAATCAAAATAATAGTGATTTTGTGGTATCTATGAGTAAAAAAGACCCTACTTAAGTATATTTCACCCTTTTCAGCATGGCAGTGTTATTTTCTCTCAAGAAGTACTTTGGATATCTCTGAGGTTATTCCTGCTGGTGAGGTAAACACCTGCACTCCCAGGATTTAATTCAAACCTGAAGAAAACTGAGATTGGGATAAACTGTAAGCAATTCTCTTCAGTCTGAACTCATTGCTCCCAATTTTGGAGTTAATGTCCTAAAGGGAAATAAAATATCCAAGGGAAACAATCTGTTGTCATATACTCGGGAATATTATTTTGACACCAGAATAAGGGCAAATATGGAGGAACTCGATGTTGAAACTTATTGCTTAAAGTTACTTGTGAAGGAGTCCCACAAATGTAGTTTCGTTTTCATAGACTGCTTAAAATATCTAAATTTGAAAGCTGTGATAGAAGAATATTCATAGACTTAGTCAGAACTCTTGGATATTACAACCGAAACAACTGAAGGAGATAAGTGTTTGTAGGGTCAGTTTATCCAGGAGAATGCTAATTCTGGGCATGATCCAGATGATAATATGCATTTAACCAGCTTTGGTCATGGAGGAGAATGTTTAGAAGTGTTTTTAATAATCTAAATCCTGCATAAGCCTCATTATAGCTGCATAATCATTCCAGTCTTCCTCAAAGTGTTGTCACAGGCAACAAGTCTTATTGCTACCATTTCCTCAGGTAAATTTATATAAACACAGATCTGGATTCAACCAACCTCTATTCAAACATGCCCAACATGATATAACACTTATAATTCAAATAGATCACTCTATTTTAACCATAGAAATAAACCATAACTATAGAGGTATAAAAAGGCGAGTGGGAAAAATTGTTGATGTCATGGATTGTATAAATATCTCATTTTGATAATCTTTCTGTGAGAGAATTTGCCTACTTTTACTTCCTCCAAAGGAAGGGGAAAAAAATCCCTCTTTTCCTGAAAAAATATCTGGTTTTATGCTGCAGAGTTTATCGTCTTCAGTTGAGTATTTTTTCTTATAATGAATCAAACAAACCATGTTTGGATGGGCAGCAGTTGGTAATCTTCAATTGGTTAATCTTCAGCTAGAGAGGCCTTATTTCCTAGACCCTTTCAGGTACTTTTTAATGACAGTTTTATATTTAATCTCTGCCACAGGGATGTCCTTGACTTAATTTGGTAGTCACACATAGTGTCATGCTCCAATAAATGTCTTGACATATGTCTATTCATTTTAAAAGTATCAATCAGGAAAAAAAATGGTAAAAATGAAATTAGGATTTCCTTTAATCATCCTTGTCTTTGAAAATTACCCAAGAACAGTACAGAGAGTGTATCTCAAAGAGCCATATTGTGAATCAATGTGGTTGTGTTTTAAGGCAAAAAGGTGTATAGTTTTCACCATAAGTTGAAACAGAAAATGAACAATTTCAACTATATTACTATATACCTGCATTAGGACACAGGGAGACAGGAGAAAGTCCATGGAGCACTGATGTTGCTCCAAAACTTCTCCCTCCTTAAAGCATTCTCCAGTACAAATAGGTACTACCCGAGGTGCCACAGATACTAACCCATTCCTACCACATTCATCGCCAAAGTGACAGCAAGACAGAGAATTAAAAATATAGCAATAAGAAATACAGAAATAAATCTCCATTACTACAATATTTTATCGTACAATATTGTCCTTAATGAATACACAAGAGCTACTATCAAAAGAAATCCTGGTAAATATTTCACTCACAGATGATCATCAAACTAGTGGAAGTCCACTGGCAGATCCCCATGGTTTTAAGTTATCAAAACTGTGCATTAAATAGGCCATATATGTGGCATATATGTGATATAAATAGACACATATACATATACTTGAGCATTTTAAACAAGAAATTTAGTATATTTTTTCAAGTATTTCTTGATATGTTATTCAAAATATTAATTCAATTTTAGGAAATAGTGTTAGCAAAATGGAAAATCTCTTTGTCTAATTTTTAAGCAATGTTGAAATTAAATGGTTTTTGGTGTACTGTTATAATTTGTTGGATAACAATGATTGCCAATGATCTCTCTCTTTATGAAGAAGGCATTTATGAAATAGTGTTCTGTCTCTAGTTCTTTTAAGTTTCTAGAAAAATCCAGCATGAAACAGATTTAAAGAACAAATAATTAAATTAAAAAAAAATATGGAAAACTGTAAGTATAGTATCTTTCCTATAAGTCTCATAGTGATATCACTTGGCACTGAAAGCTGAAATAACAAAATGGGATCATTGATTGATAGTCAACTTTATCTGTCTGAAATACTCTGTTATTCAAGATAGCTTTCTCTCATCCTCATGCTGTATATAGTGAGATGTACAACTGGTTTCACTGGTGTTTATATTAACGAAGCATTATTAGGATTTAGACATGACAAGATGCCCAAAATACTCTTCATGCACTTCAGTGATCTATTATTAATAATTAATTAATAAAATAACTGTAGCTCCTATTTGTGAGTCTTTTACTTTTCTGGATTTCATTACATGTGACACAGTTTACTCTGCCATGTGTGTTTGAACCCAAACCCTTTGCCTGCCATAGTTCAAATACAGACATTTCATCCCTGCTCTAAATCGAACATGGTGCCTTGGTCACCATGACAAGACAAGATCACTAGATAATCAGCTAAAACAACTTCAACTTGGTAAGATACTTGGCTAAATATACAGGAACTTATAATTTCTTCTTCAAAAGAAAGTTATATTCATACAACCTTTCTGCATTCATCCCACTCATAACATGTTAATTTTACAGCAACTTGTCTCTTCTCATATGAAAACATTTGAGATGTACCAGTTTTGTCAACTCATTAACTTCCAATAGTCAGCATCTTAGTAAATCCTTGAGACTATCATAATGGACAATTCCATTCATGTATAAGTAAAGATGGCAAAATCTCCTTCACTATCATTCAAAGAGCATCAGCTGGAAGATTATAGACTTCTTAATTACCTTTTCTACTTTTGGGAGAAAATGAAAGGAACTGTGTGTTTCAAATTGACCTGAATTAGTTTAGTATTCCTTCTTTATATATATATTTTTTTAATTTAAAGAAATTACCTCATTTCAAAATCTCTGTTGACCTATATGTTACATAATATTCCAAATCTAAGTTATTGGAAGTTGCAGTCAGTAATAAAATAAATTATGCGAACTTAATATCCAATTAGTTGAAGTTAAACAGAAGGTGGAGACCAGAACATACTTTATAAAGAAAGATGAAGAATTATGTATATGGCTTAGAAAGCATTGAAAGTACTTTGGTGAACACAGAGAATATATTTCTACATGTTTTACTGAAATAATGTGTTCTGAATAAAATGGGATTTCAAATTCGGGAAAACAGATGGAAGTCTGAGGGTTGAAGGTGTGAAAACTGTACAATAGTACATTCTACAATATCTTTCTACAATAGTAGAAAGACAAAGAAAATAGATTGATTTAGAAAACAGGAATCGGATCACCATCTCGCAGTTGGAATTGGACTATTTATGTTGTAGAGGCAGGATTCAATTTAGGAATTAAATATTGAAATTTAGAGGCTCTTTCAGTTGTCAGTGAATAAATGTTTATTTGTCATTTAAGTCAGAGAGACACCGTGCTTGGGTGTACAAGAGGTTGGCACAAACTTAGTACATATGATATAGCTATTGTAGAAGATATTAACCTTTTTGGATCTTCACATAAAGGCTGTACAGAATATTTTGTCTTAAATGGTGCTTGGTGTCTATGTAGGAACAATTAACTGCATATTAGCATGAACTTTAATTCAAGCCTCTAAGTCTCTACTGTCTGTCACGGACTCTCAGTCACCCAACATTTTTGTAAGCAGTTGCACATAACCACCTGCTGCTCAATTCACTGGGTCCTTTACAATATCATAAAATCCCAAAATAATCCATGTGAGGCATGACACAAAAGCAGTGGGAGACTGCTGACCTTTCCAACAACAGCAGGATGTCAGGAAGCACAACCTACAATACATCAAATGGCACTTGATGCTTGAATCAAAACCTGAATCAAGGCCCTGCTGCTTAGCAGATTTTGGTTCAGTCTCAGTGGGATTGCCTGTATAAGTTTGCCATCCAGAACTAAGGAATTTTCTATAATCCTTTCTCCCACAACTGCACTTAGTTTGGAGAGTTTAGAAAATATATTCTGTTATAATATCTGTTGCATATGTTCCTTTCCCATTCTTCTATATGCTCTAAGTGTGTAATTTCTTTTGTGAATTTTTGTTATTCACTTTTCCTAGAGAAAATAATATTGATTATCAAATAGTTTTAATATATATTTTGGACAAATAACCATTCATTTTAAATTCCTCATTCAGCATATATGAACATTTCTCAAATATCTGGAAGATATTCAGAAATGTTTAAAATAAAGTACTTAATTTAGAAAAAAATATTTGTAAAAAACATATATACAAAAATAATGTGGAGTTTTTTCTTTCTTCATGATCATCTTTTGATCCATAATTAGATGCAAACTTTAAACCCTAGAGAATTTTAAAATCTGCATTTTTAGCAATCATAGGAAATAAGAAAGAGGTGAATCATTGATTAATACTGGAAAGGATTACACAAGTGTGTTATTATAATCAGTAAACAGAACTAATTCACATACTTCATTTGAACCTCTTGGGTTCAGATAAATGCTAAATCTTTGTATTTTAATATTAACAGCAGGATTCCTTTTATTGGGAAAATATCAAAAGGGATATATCCTCTGATTACTAAGGGCAATTACTTTTGTTACAAAAATAATATTTACAGTATGGAAAATATTGCACTCTACTCAATTTGCATGGTTGCAAGTGACTCATATTAGCATATTTTAGGAAACTACGATTAATTACAGTCTTCCAGTTGAAATTATGGCATTTGCATTTGAGAGAGGGAATCATCTATACAAAGGGTGATAAGTTCTTAAAAGTCACTTTCAGATTGAAATATGAACAAATAAGATCATTAAATGTCTTGTTAGATAAATGTACACAAATGCTTTTTCTCATGCTGTATACATGAATTGAGCTACATTAGGTTTACAATGTACAGTCATTCCTATTTCTAAGCAACAAGTAGTCACTTTAAATAAAAAGTGAAGCAATTGTTTCCCCCAAATCTTTCAACGTTCTCATCCCACTAAGCAGCTGTTTTGGGGTTGTGTTTTTTCTCTTCATCCTCCTCCACTTTTTTTCTTTTTTTCTTCTATAAGATACTGAGGCAAAAGACTCTAGATGGTAGAAGTTCTAATGCAATCAACAGTGCATAAAATACTTGAAGATTTGTATGAAGAAACTAATTTTGTGACTCTGCTCACCATCAAATGAATTAAAAATTGCAAGAAATGCTTTGGAAATGTTACTCGGACAGCATTCTTACTATAAATTTGCTGTTGGGAAAAAATTCCAGTAATGAAAACAGTCACAAAAATTGAGTTCAAATTTTTGATAAGGTTTCATCTCTCTGTTTCAAATTCTTCTATCTATAGCAATCAAAGTATCTGTTGGGTTGTACATTTCCATCTCAAGATAAAATTTATTTTCAAGAATATTAAAAAAAATCCAATAAGCTTTTATGAAAACTATGCAATCATAGAGAACAGTACAAAATACCAGGCATAAACTTACTTAAAGGTACTTTTACATGACAGATTGCTGCACCATGCACAAATACCCAAGCTAGAATACAACCAGCCTTCTCAGGTGACATAAGAAATAGAGAAAATATATTCCCATCCTCTCTCTTTCTGTTTCATTACTACCTCCTTGTGTTTCCTGTTTTCACATCCACATGGGGAGTCACACTAGTTTCAAGGGTCTAGAATGACTTTCTATATCAGGTGTTTCATTACCTCAAGATCTGTTCAAGATGTTTGTTTACATTCATACCATCATTTTGAAAGAAGTAATTTTCCTCTTCAAGATTTCATGAAGCATATTCCCTGTCTGCACCCAGCATATGGGTCAACATTCTCAATATCAGATCTTCAATTTGTGCAAATCAGTGTAGTTTATCTGAATCTCTCAAAAGTCTGACAAAACAGAAGAGTAAGATTCACAAAAAACATCATCCAAAATTATAATTATGAGCCAAATGCTCATCCAAAAATGGACATAGCTTATGCCCCAAAATACCTAAAATCTTGTATGAACAGCTCATGTCCTTTGATTCAGTCTAAAATATTGGAAAAGTGACAGGAACAGTTCTTATTTTCAACCCTAGAGACCAAAAAAAAAAAAGAAAAAAAAAAAAATTAATTAGTCTACTGAGATTTCCATCTTTTCACATATTTTAAAATAAACCAACCTGTCTGAAATGATTCAGGCTGAGGAATTAAAAAAGTAAATCTTGTGGAAAACACTCTCAAAACTCTTTCTAACTCTTCCAACACTGCATGAAGTGAGAATTTTCTCAGGAACTAAACTTAAAAATACTGTTTTATCAAACAAATTATCAGTAGATGATGTTCTGAGTTTACTTCAGGGAGCAAAAATGTTTCAAATTAATCTTCTAATATATGGCATGATTTCCATAACACCACCTACAGAAAAAACTGCTTTGAGAGAGACATTGTTCTTGGTAGATATAATTTTAAACTAATCAGCTTATGTTTTGAACCACAGAAATCTGCAATTCCTTCTTACTTTCTAAAAATAAATATATTTAAGTAATACCTTGTCAAAGCATGTAATGTGCTACTAATTACTTCAGGGGATGTAGAGATCTTGCTACAATAAGAAGTAAAAATAAAAGTTACTCATAACCTTGAGGTAAGAATACTGAAATAAGTCATTGATTATATTCTCCATTCCTGTTGTAGAGATTAAATAGCATTCCCATTTTATTGCTAAGATCACATAGGAGAATAATTAAGCCAGTGTTAACAACCTAAAACAACTTTCACTGTATGATTTCATATGTGCTAAAACCCAAATCACATGTTATTCCAGTGCTAATCATATCTGAGTTATATCTACTGTTAGGAAATTCTTAGCCAGATTCCCTTGTCTACACCTAACTTGATCACTCCACAAGCACAATTTCAATCCTAAAACTTTTGTCTTCCACACAGCTGTGCTGAAACTTATAAGGTGACACATCCTAGGATAACCTAGATCATATTACTGTTGAGGGCAGAGGAAGAACCCTGCTACCCTTCCCTAGGGAGACAAACTGATTGAAAATATCTCAGCACTGAAGACAGTGCATTAAATTATCCAGGTGGCTTTAAAGATATAGGACAGCTTATTTCTCTTCTGAAATTCAGTTCAAAGAGCATGAGAGTATGTGTGCATGAATGATGAAACGTTTTCTCACTGGGTAAATTCTTTGCTTGTTAAACTTTCATTTTCTTCACTTTAGGTTGCAAAGAGTCAACGTCTGAAATACTTCAGTCTCTTTAGTGGCAGTGTTTTTCAACATTTTTAATTTTTTTAATTTCAGTTACAATACACCAATAGTACAAATACAATCTCAGTGTTTGCAACAGCTTTTATGTCTTAGAGGCATATTTATTCAAGTTTGTTCCATTATGTGTGAAATGGTTAATTTAATTTGTTGCATGGCAGTTCTGAGCTTTCAGTTCAGCTTAGGGTAGTTGCTTTGCTATTGACTGTATTGTTCTGCTACACTGAATTAAAGACAGCTTGAAAGACTGTTCTTGTACTAATGTTTCCAACTTCTCCTTTAGGATCTCAGTAATTATTGTTTTGTAATTTAACAGACTGAAGCTGTGTCCCACAGATAGAGAAAACCCAAACAAAATCCACTTTAAAATGTTTTTCAACCAAATACAGAGAGTTCAGTATTCATACTCATAGTTTCAGGTTACAACATCTAAAATGCTGTCCTTTTCCAATTCATTTGCTGAATAAAATGAGTCATTTGAACTAAGCTTCACAATAACATTTATAATAAGTGCAGATCAATCTCACTTGTTGATAACTTAGGATCTGAATAGTGCAAATGCTGCAGTTTACGTTCAAGATCAATATCCTCACTGCAAGGATAAAATATTAATATACAGCATGACAGTGAATCCTTAAATCATCATATTTCAGGAATAGGAGCGAGCTTAATCTTAACAGCAGGTACAAATTTCCCCTTTGTACAAATATCCATTTGTACTCTTAAATCGGTTATAGCATTCCTGTGTTTGTAGTAAATTCTCCAAGGACATGTAGCTCTGAAAGAATAGGAAGACCAGTCTTTAAATCTCATTACAGTTTGCTGTAGCCCTCAATAGCTAATATGGCTTTTCATGAAGTGCTCCTCTGAGAAATCTCAGCATACAGTTCTCCCTTCAGTAATACAACTATCATACTGTTTGGATGTTTTACCACAGAGTTGAGAAATAATACTGAATTTTGGGGAGGGCTGTCAAAATATTTAAAAAACAATAATAGATAGATAGATAGACAGACAGATGATAGATAGATAGATAGATAGATAGATAGATAGATAGATAGATTTATTATATAGAGATGAGGAGAAGGCAGAGGTGCTTAAAGACTTCTTTGCCTCAGTTTTCAGTGGGAAGACCACTTGCCTTCAGGACAACTGTCCTCCTGGGTTCCTTGATGGTGTCAGGGAACAGAATGGTTCCCCCATTATCCAAGAGGAGGCAGTCAGAGAACTGCTGAGATGCTTTGATACTCATAAATCTATGGGC
>VXBB01010353.1:58709-95976 GCA_013399915.1 Illadopsis cleaveri | reverse complement strand
AAAAGAAAAAAGGAAAAAGAAAAAAGAAAAAAGAAAAGAAAAAAAACCCACAAATGTATTATTTACATCCAAATAGTTCCCCTATAATTTGAATTCAGCAGTGAATCTGTCCAAAAGGCATAATGAGAACAGAATTTAATCAGGTCAGCAGTCATACCCATACCACTCAGAAGTCTGCCTTTCATGCTTTTGTAAATGTGATGAGAGAAGCTCAGATCTTCGTGAGATGACAGCAGAGGAGATCTTTGGAAGTAACACAGTATATGATCTTATTGTTAAAAAGTCAGAAATTAATTCTTGCCATTGTACATGTCCAGGATCACTTTTCTCATCATTTCCTGCATATCACCACTTAACTTCATATATATTAGAATGGAAGCAGAATCATTACAAATTTCACTTCCTACCAGCAAAAATTATTAAAGTACATACTTGTTTTCAATGTTGTAGTGAGGTTCAAATATATGGACAGATTCATGATCTTATTTACTTTTAGATCGTTTCAGTTGAAGTCACCCAGCAGGTAGCAATGGTAAGACTATGCCATGTTCCCTTTGTAATTATTGAAAAATTACAAGTTTCCAGATGTTGGTTTATCCCATCCTCAAAGACCAGTATGGAATTGATTGTATAAACTGCTTTCTGAAAGTGACCTAGAGAAGGCACCTAGTGCTGTTTGAAATACCCCAGTGTGTCGCTTTTGGCCTCCAGCTGCTCTTCCAGAGGGGCCTGAGCACCCCATGGGCTCCTTTCATATTTAGTATGCTTGTATGAATTTCCTATATACAATATGATTTAAAAAAATGCACCGACTGCCCAGAATCTGTGGTCAATGACTGATGCCAAATCACTCTGCACCAATAGATGGATAGGCTCCAATAACTCTATCAACTTGATTTTTTTTCTGTCCATATTTGGAGTGTAGATAATCAGCATTTATCTGGCTGTTTATACTCCAACAAATTAATTTAGGTTTTCTAATCTACAGCTGAGTAGCTGAGTCTCATTCCCAAAATCAGTGAGAGGAATTTCTTCTAAAGTTGCATGTGCACTAAAAAAACTGAATAATGCACAGATGCACATGAAGTAACAGGAATATAACTATCTGCAGTGTTAAGTTTTTAGAATTTCAGTCAAGGCCACACCTCCCAAACTATATCTGACTATGTTTTAACAGCATAGGATAGATATCATTCCCAGTAAGCAGTTTGGATGTGCTTGCCCTGGCCTGAAATCTAATATATTTTATTAGTATGTATGTGGCCAGACTCTGCTAGCTGGAATAAAAGGCAGAAAACTCTGGCACCTTATTTACTTTGAAAGACATAGACAGAAGATGTCACAATTAGTCAACTACAAATCTCCTTAGTGAAGAAGCAATTTGCAGCTAGTTAGTTATATGCAAGAAAATTGTGTCTTTCTGCATTATCCACACACTCCTACTACCACACGGAAGACAGCACTGGCAGTGTTCACCTATAAATATAGAGGAGTCATGCTTAGGTAGTCCTAAATGCATGTGTACCCTTTTTTATGTGTTGTGTATAAAATAAACCTGTAGCAGCAGCACCAATGGACCACAGACTATCTTACTCTACCCTTTGTCTTCTCTGCTTCACCTCACTCTGGGGCATCCACTCACTGTAGCTTTCCTGCAAGCAAAAATCATAGAACCATAGAATGGTTGGAAGGGACCTTAAAGACCATTTCATTCCAACCCTCCTGCCATGGGCAGGGACATCTTTAACAAGACCAGGCTTCTTGGGATGAGTAGGCATGTTGGTTCTACAGCCTGGTTTCTAAGGTCAGAAAAGTGCAAGTGCCATTTTGACACAAATTCCACTGAGTCTTTCAGGAACTATGGGGGTTTTTTTCATGTTTCTTCTCTACATCTCTGTGTAAAAGAGCAAAAATAGAAAAGTAGCCACTATTTTTGTGTGCTGAGGGTATATTAAATTATTAAAACATAAAGCTATTCAGCAGAAAATATATGCTGTGCTTTTCCCTTGATAGAAATTGGCAAATGCTCTCTTTTTAATGCCATTTATATGCAACATTTTTCTGTCTTAAAATGTCTCATACTTTGTAAACTGTACTTTAGAAGCCTCTAGAGATACAATGATGAAATATTGATTGTCATTTTCTTGACTTTTCCCACTCCCCAAACCCTCTTCACCACCTGCAATTCTTCTGATTTATATTTTTTTATTGTTTTGACAAATTGAAAATGCTTCATACTGTGAAATGACTAGTAACAAGGGAGAATTTCATACACACATACATAAGAAAGAAAAACAAACAAGCATGGAGCATATATATTTCCATTACTGCTAGATGAGCTAACTTTTCAGTCCCTGAACTCTAGCCTAGTCTTGAATTTATGTGCTGAATTGAGAACACTTAGTTCTTGATTCTGCAGACACTTGAGGGAATGCCAAACTTCAAGCTTACGAGCAATTATATGGAAGTCATATGTTAATAATTCAATGTAGTGTTAAGTGCTCATAGGCTCTTCATTGTTAGACTGACCTAAAAGAAATATTCTTGTCAGTTATCCTAAGTTTGATTTCGATTGTCTTTTTTTTTCTTTAGCTTACTCCATGCCTTTTCTATATTAGTCAAAATTATGATCTATAAATTTAACTAAAAGTGATCTATTCTTGATTACAGAAATCCATGCAAGTTAACATCTCAGGTTAAATCTGTGAAATTTTCCCTATAGATGAGACCTAACAGGTAAATGTGTAAGAGCAGGCAGACCTTCAAAAACCTGAAGGAAATAAAATTGTACCCACACATACTGTAAGTTTTGTCTGCAAAACTGCAACTGCAAAATCATGACAGCTGGAAGCAAAATTTGGTGTAATAAATCTGCATCCAAAATTTTGTTTTGCTGACTAGGAAACTGGCTCAAACTGTTGGTGCCCTGATTTAATTTCAACCTTAGCTTAAGGTGCCCTAAAAGGGGCTGCATCTACCCCATATATCCGTGCTAAACATTTCCTAGTAATACCCCTCCAAGATGTTTCACTTCCACATGCCAAGAGGGTAAATCTCACCTGAAATCTTAAGAACAAGAAAAGGTATGCCAAAACCTGGGAGGAAATTTGTCTATTCATATAAAAAATCATTTTAATATTCTCTCATGATTAACAAATAGAAAAATGCAATACATCCATTAAAAATATAATAACTTGTATTTCAAAAAGCAAAATTAAGTCAAAAGTCACTATATAACAGTATCTGTGTCTTTTTAATAACATGGGCTGTGAGAATCTATGAATATTTCACAATCTATCTTTCTGTTTACTCTAAGTTTTAAAAAACATAGGTCTATAAGAAGGATATGGGCAATTTTCAATGTTCCACTTTAGTACAAAGGATTTTCCCATTTTACAATTGGCTGTTATATTTCCATTGCAAATTCCATAGTCCTGCAGTAAGAGGAAAGCTAGTAGGTTGATGACCCTTATTTTCATTCAGTAAGTAACACAAAATTTTTAAAAAGCAGTGTACTTTAAAATAGCCTTTTAAATTGTAACAGCAGCACAGTCTTAGGTATCACTGCTAATGCAGAATAAGGGAAACTTGTACAGCTGAGTGCTAATCCTTCATACATGCTGTAAATTCAGTTCCCTTTCCAGATCTACCCACACTGACATTTCTGCAGTACAGCAGAAACAGCTCAGAATATAAAAGATAGGCCTGGCAATTACATCAACTAATCATTAGCATTAGAAACAAGGTCATTTTTGGTAGAGTAGTTATCACACACTGTGAACTCTTGACAATATACCACTGGAGATTGATTAATGGATCAGAGTTTTACATGTTGGTCTGCATTGTTGGTGTCAGCATATTAAAGATTTGCCAATTCATGCTAAGAGATGCTTTGAAACTTTTGTTTGCAATTTGATCTAAAGGTTTTTATTGATCTGACCCCTATCTCACTGTTGTCACCAGCTCAACCAAACACTTTTAATGGTCCTGATTCTTAACCATGGGAGGTCAGAGCCATCCAACATCTTCCACCTCTGCAACTTCTGTGAATTGAATTAAACACAAATCCTGGCTAACTACTGCAGGCACATTTTATTTTTAGAATTGACCTAAAGTCTTCTGAGCATTATGGAAATTACAGCTATGGAGATAAAGAGCATGCCTTTTTCAATTTTTGCCCTAGAGGTGATACCACAGAATAGCTTTGACATTCAGTAAAGTTTTGCAGATACTTGCTTATCTTCTGCTACTTTATGTCATTGTTCTTATACAGTTAATTCTTTTCTTGTGTTTTATTAGCTCTAGCTCTAAATGTCACAACAGCTGAATGGGGAGCTGAAGTTGCTCATTGGCACAGCCCAGGAAGCAGACCTGTTAAGTATTTCACTCTGTGTTCACCATCCATTTACAGCTACACCCAGTGAGTCAATATGGGTGTAGCGCTAAGTCTCAAATGAGGTTTCTTTTGGGAGAATAATGAAGAAGATTGCTTTCCTCTAGATGCTAACCTCTAAGGAGAGTGTAGAGGAGGTAATATTTAATTTACCTTCTTTTAACCCATTCTTCAGCACTCCACGACATGGTCTGTGGAGAATATCATGCACCCCTATTGTGATGATATAATACAATTTTGTGGTAAACTATAGAGCAGCCCTCTCATTTTTCTTTGAAAATTAAAAATATATTTAAACATTTCTTGGAAGCAGAGAGATTGCTTCCTCAAAGGTCACAAAAATGTATGAATAGTGGAATAAAACAAACAAATAAATCCAGTCTCTGATGGCAAGTAATAAGATCTCTGACCTGGCTCCAAGAGGAAGTGCACATGGAATCTGCATTCAGTAGTAGTATTATGTTACAATAAAGTGGCACTTTCTTTTGAGACTGTGGTCTGTGGTCACAGAACTAAGTATTGAAGTTTTTAACATAAAATTTTGCAAGCAATCAGGATGGTTCTGCTTGAGAGTAATGGTATAACTTGACATTATACAAAGGCCACTGTAATTCTCAGAACATTTAGCCTTTTCCTCAGACATCCTGGTCATTCCCTGAGTGCACACTTTCCAGATGCCCTCCTGTGAATTCTAGGCTTGATTAAAACATGCATGTAATCCTTCATAGTCTGTATATGTCCATTAAAAGAAACCAGGAGCTGTGAAATAGTAACTCTTGAAACAATATAGACTGGCACTTTGAACCACAGAAGCTGATATCCTTTGATGGGAAAAAAGAAATTCTATCTATTCATTACTGAGGAATAAATATAATAGTCTTGTGAACACAGCTGAAAAATGTAATGTTCCCTTTAAGATACAAGGAATTCACATTTTCAGATGCCTTATTGTACTTTTCCTGTCCATTCAATGGGTCATTCTCAGGCCTTTTGCCACTGTTACTAGACATATTGGTATGTGTCAGATAATCTTAAGAGCCCCAGATGACTCTGCACATCTCTTTTAGGCAAAAAAAATTGAGCCATAGAAGCTAAGAGGTAGAGGACTAGACAAGCCTGTCTCTCCATCAACTCCACAAGAAAGAGCTGTCTGGATAGTTTTGATGTATTTTTTCTTTGCACTGTAAAAGTACCATGTAATTAGAATAAAAATACAAGAACCTAAAAGTTCCTCTTCAGGAAGTTCTACTCAAATGAAACACACATTGCCTGGGGAGCATTAAAGCAAGAGGAGGACAGGACTAAGCAGGATCAGAGGAAACTTTCTTATTGCATCAGGACCTGTGTAGCTCTGAAGTATATTTTTAAAAATTCATGGAAAAGGAAAAGATCAGTTAAGCTTAATGAGTCACTCTAGGAACGTAAGAAAAACCTTTTTATGAGAAGAATAAAAACTATTATTTCTATTATTTAAAGCCTATGTCACAGTTTTACAAGATAATGGTGTAAATCCAAAGGATGTCTTAAAGCACCACAAAAGAAGTAAAGTATTTATTTATAGTAAAAAATGCTAAGACCTTAATCTTTAACTCATCTTTCAATCTCAAATTTTTACATGAAATTATTTTACTTGGAGTCATAATTTTGCAGTTTCTTTTTATTGGTGAAAAAATGAGACAACTAGGTATCATTTCTAGAGCTGACTATCTCAAATACTATCTATCAGATACTGATTTCTATTTTGTTCTTTAAAATTTAATTTACAGATAGATAAATGAAATAAAATTTAATAATCATAACGGTTTTTGTAGGTGTGAATGATACAAAGGTACATTACACACACAAAAATCACAAACATGAAAATCTGAATTATTCTATAATATTTTATTTGTAAAACATCAAATGGTATTTGTCAAACTCAAATACAAAGCATCCCTACACAATTAGAGAGTTCTTTTCATATTAAGTAGTCAGGATTCAGTCTTACATCATCCATGAGCATACATAAGACAGTATTCTTTTTGCCAAATATTCGTAGGGGTTTTTTGTAGCTGATTAAGTTATCCCACCTACACCACCCTGAGAAGTTAAAAATGCATCCACTTTGAGTCTGAGCTGGATAGACAGGAGTGAAAATCTTTTAAAAATTGAAAACATTTCAAATTCAGCCATCTTGTCATTTGGGATTTTCTTCTTGAAATTTCCCATGATTTTGATACGATTTATTATGACACAAACTCCCTTGTAGGTATAGATTTAATGCAAAAGTCTGTTTCAAAAAGCTTTAAAAAGAGACTGAATTCGGAGTTTCATTAACTCATTCATTTTTTATATTATACTCCCTTTCTCTCCTGTACTGGGTTTGTCCATGACCTATGCATACAGGAGCACACAAATGATACTTCCATTGTATTCTGAATTTCTTTTCATTGCTGTTCATGTGTTTTCATTACTGTTCCTGTGTGCCTCTCACACTTTGTTGGTAATGAGATCAAGCTGGGTTTCTACTGACACTGTGACAGTTGTGCTCTCAGCTTTCAATCTGCCAAGTCCCCGTGAAACCTTCTTCAAGTGCTTTTGTGACTTAGTAGGTCTTTTGTAGTGTCCCTTTCTATATAAAGTGTTTTGATCAAATTCCTTCTCATGTTCCATCAAGCTGTAACATACATCCAGTCATTGCACAGAAATATGGAGGACCATACTCCTTGCAGCTGACACACAACCTGTGTTTGTCTGACAGTTTAAGAAATTGCCATTCAGGAACTGGAACAGAAATCAGCCTTAGTCAAACAGACAGGAGTGCTGGAATTGCTGTGAATTTTACTCACTCCTTAGCAAGCTTGAAATGTTGTGACAAATGATAAGTATGTTTAGAATGACTGAAAAAATATGTCTGCATAAAAAGATATTTCTTTATTAAGGATGTTTTCTTGATCTGACTGTCTTTATCAGTCCCTCTGCCAACTCTCTTCAAGACTTGCCCCTCCATTTGTGCCTAAACTGGGCTATGCTTAGGCTGCACACACAAGGAGTCTATAAGGCTTGCATAGAAAAATAAGGTCTTTAAGAACCATGAAAAAAGCATTTGACAAATTGACTTGTCATTCACTAGATTTCTGGGGCATGATTGTTTGCAGTCATATTCCTTCCTTCTTCACTCCCTTGCCAATGGCTGGCATGCAAGTCCAAATCACTGAAGTTCTTTCTAACTCTTGAGTGGTGAAGAATATCTGTTGCTGCTTGGAGAACTCAATATGCTGTCTAGGGGAGCAGATATCTAGGGCTAAATATAACATTAAGATTAGTAAAATTAAATTTAGTAAAATTGTTTGAATTAGCTATGGAATCATTAGACAGATAAAATGATCAAAAGATCTGGAACAGGATTTAGACAGTACAGCACTGGTGGAGCAGGTTTGGTATGCAATTAAATACATATCTAGAGAATCCCTGAGGACACAATGGAGAAGAACACAGAGGATTTAACCCTAGACTGTTGCCCCTTTTAAAATACCAAGTGGTATCATAGACAGATGTAGGTAGATAGAAAATGGCATTCAAGGAATGTGGGCTTAAGAAGGTCTATTTTGTGTGCTTAGAATCTCTTAAGAGATTGTCATAAGAGGTTGGTTTCCTTCAAAATGGGGGAGTAAAACAAAGAAGTGTCTGCACAGGGGAGAAACAATGTCCAATTTAAGCCGGACAGAAAAACATTTTTCAGCAAGAATGGTTTCATTCTATTTATGTAGTAAGACATGAAACTAGTGAGCTGGCTGCAAGGCTGAGTGTAGTGCAGTGTCAGAGCAACAGATGCTGGCCTCACAGGCATGACAAAAGTTGGAAATCTGAAGGCGTCAGGGGTCCTCCTTGATTTTCAACTGTCAGAAGCTGAGATGGGGCATCTGGGAACCTTGTTACATGCAGAACTCTGGGGACTACAAGGTCAGTATGTCTAACAGACACAGAAGTGCCTGTAAGCATAAAGTGTGGGATTCCTGGAATCTCCCTAACCTGCCCCTAACCTCTGTACATTTTGTTCAGAACAAGGCTTGCCTGCAGGCAAATTCAGAGAAGGGCAGTAGAGGAATTCACAGTGCAGACTCACCATGAGTCTTCCTTATGAAAGGCACCTTCCAAGAGTGCCTGCATGTGCAATGTGAAGATTGAAAATGCCCTCATACCCTCATGTTCTTGAATCCCTACAGTGTTACAAAGCAGAACAGTGTGAGAGGAAATCTTATATAGACTATGAATCTTGACTTATTAATTTGAATTTTTTAACACCACATCTCCTAAATCTCTGGGTTTTACATCCTATATGAGTATATCACTGAAAGATAATAATGGAACACAACTCAGGAATACCCCAAAGCACTAACTACAAGCATTATTTTCTGTGAAGTTAGAAGCATACTTAAGTAGCAGGGGCAAAAGCATTCCAGGGAGATACTTATAATGTAATCAAATTTACCACCTTTAAGTACACTGGCATGAATTCCAGAAGCTATTATGCTCATTCAGAATCACACCAGGAGGAAATTTCTTTGTATACAATTTAAATGCAGCCTGAGAATCAAAACAAAAATGTGAGTATTGTCCCTTTTGTTCCTTGTGGGCAACAACCTATACCATATAATTGCCTCATATCATTATGTGTGATGAGTAGGCAGTAGAACACAAAGCCCTGGCCTAAGCTTACAATGGAATTGGAAGGAGTTCATTATTACTTGTTTCAAATCCAAAGAGAAGAGGCGGTATGAAATAAATCACCAAAACACACCTGTCTGTGCTTGAACACCTCAGCTTTCTCTCAGAATCAACACAAACATAGTTTAGTTCAAACAAAATGGAAGAAATCAAACCCAGCAGCATTAAATAATTTTTAAAATTATCAAATAAATGTGGAATTCTTTTACATAGTCTTTATTTTACACAGATAGTTTTTTATTTGCTTGGTTTTCAGAATATTTGCACAAAGTGACTAACTTTTAGGTAATCAAAGCATATTCAATTTCCCATTGTAGATCTTTGAGTCCTGTTTCTAAAAGATCTAGACATTTAGTTCTCAAAAAAAATGTGTGGCACCTATTTCTTCTTTATGCGTATGTGTGTAGCTGTCAAATTCTTAATTTCACTGAACTCCTTAGTTCTCAAAGAAACAGAATTTATCAAAACACATTTTCAGAATACATCTTCATTCAAAAGGCAGTTGAAGCATAGACTTTTCCAATTAGGAAAAAAATGAGACACTAATTTTTTATGGCACTGCAAGTCAAGAAATTTATTTCAAAGTTAGGAACCTGGCTTTCTAATGTCCAATTTACATGATTCAGTATGCTCTAATGTCAGACCACAGACTAACAAGCCACACAGTTCTCTGTAACAAATTGCAGGTTCTCCTTGTGAAGCCACTACAACTTCTATAAAAATTGTTAATTTGGGATACATCTGGGATGTCTGCCTAAAAAAAGATGAAGGAAACACAGGTTCAAGTGACCCATTAAGATAATATTTAATTCCAAAAACTTCTGTACAATTAACTGGCTTTGGTTTTGAGAGTTGCCAAGAGCTAACTGCGCGCCAGCAGTGCACCTTGGAAGCAAAGGAGGCCAACAGCATCCTGGGCTGTGTGAGGAAAAGTATTGCCAACAGTTCCAGAGAGGAGATCCTCCCTTTCTGCTCTGCACTGGTGAGGTTACATACAGAGTGCTGGGATCATTTCCAGGCTTCCCAGTACAGGAGAAACATAGAGATACTGGAAAGAGTCCAGTGAAGGGTCACTAAGGTGATTAAGAGTCTGGAGCATCTCTTGTCTGAGAAAAAGCTGAGAGACTTGGGACTTTTAAGGCTGGTGGAGAGAAGATTCTGGGTAAACTTAATTAATGTATTAATTAATGCCTGAAGGGGGGGAGAAAAGAGGACAGAGACAGGCTCCTCTCTGAGGTGTCCAGAAAAGACAAGAGGCAATGGACTCGAGAAAAAAAAATACAAGAAATTCTATCTAAATATAAGAAAAAAAGCCCCACAACCAAAAAAACCAAGTTTTTACTTGGAGGATGTCAAACACTGCAACAGGTTGCCCAAAGGAGCCATGGAGTCTTTGCTCTTGGAGATATTAATAAATTGACATAGCCCTTAGCAACCTGTTCTGGCTGACCCTGCTTTGAGCAGGGATTTGGAGTAGATAAGTCTCCAAAGGTCCCTGCTATCCTCAACCACTCTGCAATTCTGTGAAATTAAATCTAAATCATGAAGGTCAGACTTTTAACTAGGAGAGCATCAGGTTAGGAAGATACTTTGAATGATATTATACATTTCTTTTAGTGAATTATTTTGTTTTATACACAGATTTCTTAACAAATAGAGGGTTTTTTTCTATAGTATTTCACAATTACTTCTTTTCCTTGAGTATCATTCCAATGTTATAGCATGTTAGTTTAGTCTAGAGCAAATACCTCTTCAGCCTTGAAGCTGAAAACATCTATCACAGTAATACTCCATATGATCCAACAGTTTGGGTTGTGATCATGTTAAACTACATCGAATGGGATCTGTAATGACAAATAAGAAGGGTGGAGACTGAAAGTTAACTGCCTGCAATTAGGAGGATAATTTACCTCTGGTTCTTGAAAGAAAAATACCTTTTCCCTTATTATGTTTTACATTGAATTTAACAATACTAAATAAGATATTGAGGGAAATGTGTATCAAAAGTATGGTGTAAGAAAATTAACATGTTCTTAGTATCTTCCATGTTATACCTACAAAACTTATAATATCAGGTTTTTTTAAACATCAATTGAAATGCTATGACAAGAAGCACCAGTTTAATTTTGACCTGAATAAACCTCATATTAATAATATATTTGTAGACCTCATTAGTTTTCTTGTCCTGATGACCTTCTCTTAAATGAGCACTCAGAGACAACTGTGAAGCCAGCAGCCTGATGAGCATTTCCCCTTTCCTGCCAATGGGGTTTACAGCTCTCATGTGGACTCTGATACTGCTGGGGATTTCCTATACGGTAACATTAGGCCAGGCATTTGGCAGCGGAGTGTAAAAACCACACAATCTCTTCTGGACTTTCAGACACCCACTGCCAGTGCAGTTGCCAAGAATTGTTTCTCGCAGAATAGCACTAGTAAATGCTCCCTGAAAATAGGAACCTTTGCCCAGCAGTGGTATACCTGAGATGAGTAAGCCAGCCAGGTTAAGCCTGTTCCCCCTGTAGAGCTGAAGCTGCTGTGGGGGCAGCACTCCTGACCAGATGTGTTCAAAAGCGCCATTGAGGGATAACCTAATGAAGTCCACTGGTTCAAGCAGGAGGTCTAAGTGAAACAATATTCATACAAGAGTGGGAAAAAATTACACTCCTTGAAAGATACAAAACTACAGAATTTAAAAAAAAATAGAAATGCAATATTTTATTCATAGCTTATGCTCGCTTTCTTCAGTTGAGTAAATGTTGAAGTTCAGTGTAGTGTTGTCTGATACTGCCACATATCTGAGTTCTGTGTCATCACAAACATTATGTCAGAAGAGCTGATTTACTGCCAGAGTACATATCTGGTGAATGCCAGGACATAATTTCACATTTACTTACTGTTAAATAAAATTCTCTTCCAAAATACTATTCCAAACATCGCATTTTATTAGGCAACTATTTACCTAAACTTCCTTTTATGAAGTAACAGGATAGAGCTAATGAGTAATGTGGTTTATCCAACAAATATATTTTGAGGTCTGGGTTTTTTTATTATTATTATTTTTAATGAAATTAATTTCAATCAAATTCTTGATTATTAAACAACTAGAATGATATATCAGAACAGTGTGTGAGAAGGTTAAATGTACTAAGTCCACATTATAGATCAAAAAAGTGACATGCTATATTTCCTTATACTCAAGCCTTTTGTAGAATAATGTCTTTTAATAATACATTTTTTTATGGATTTAAAAGCTGAAATGGCTTTATTGTATATTATGCAACCACATACAGAGAAAAACAATGTAATGCTGAAATGTACTGCTGGCAAAATTGTCAAGGGGTAACTTTTGGGTCTCAAAACCAAACTATTCTAATGCCAAAATATTTTGTGTATTGCAGACTGTGACATCTGTTTAAGAAACAGTAGTTCCTAAAATAATTTCCCGTGTCAGTGCATAGGATAGAGGGAATATTTAATGCAGCAGGGGAAAGTAGGGAATTACCTTTTCAGCCATCTGTCTGCATAGCACAGTCATTCCATGTTTTATCTCAAAGAGGTTTTATATTTATTATTATTATTATATTTACATTCTTCTATTCTGGCTCTGTAAAGCAGAGAGCTTGGTGGGGCTGTGACACAAGTCTTTATAAAAAGTCACCCTTTACTCAAAAGCACTAAATTGACAGAATTGAACTAAATATGAGTTTC
Source organism: Illadopsis cleaveri (assembly GCA_013399915.1). Lineage (NCBI taxonomy): Eukaryota > Metazoa > Chordata > Aves > Passeriformes > Timaliidae > Illadopsis > Illadopsis cleaveri. Next base: position 83,165 of record VXBB01010353.1, on the reverse strand, counting down.
CAGCCCCCTGCTGTTCAGATCAGGTTGTGCTGAAGTCTCCCTAGGAGCAAGACAATTCCCTCCTGCTGCTCAAAAAAATGTGTTGCCCAGCAGAATGTGAAGAACTTCCTTGTATAGAAGAAAGTGCTACAGCAAGTATGTTTAGGAAATGTTAAAAGGGAGTTGGTTGATTTTCCCTCACCTGCAAACAACCTGGGATATTTCACTGGTGGCTGGTTAATACAGAATTTGTTACCTACCTTTCAGGTAGCTAGAAGATCCACACTTGACTTCAAAATTTGTGATTGCCACTTTCTTGTTCTGTTAGCGTGTGGTAAGACCCAAGTCCATGTTCTTTCTCTATAATCTATTTTGTGTAATTTGCACATAAAAGAATAAAGTGCCCCATATCTTTTAGGCAGGAAAAATGTGCAATGCAAGTGTATAATATATTTAATTATTTTTCAAATAAGCAGAATTTCTTAAATAACTGTAAATGCTCTGTCTGTATCATTGGACATCTTGAATTCCCAGTCAGTTCAGCTTAACTTTCAAGAGAAAAGGAAATAAATCAGAATCATGGAAAAAAATTCCATCTACTAATTAAAAACTGAATCTCTGCTGTTCTTCAAGTGGTTTTATTTTTGATTTAATGTCTTAATTTAATTCGCCATTTATTTAGAAAAAGATAACATTCAAAACATTGTCTTTCTCAATAACACCTAATAACACTTAATATTCACCATTTAGATATCTAAGGACATCACAAATCCTATCTCCCATGGAGATGCAGTCACTCTACTGTGATGTTCCTCAGTAACCTGTAGTCTTGCTGCACAAGAAGGAATACCCCATTTAAACCAAAACATAAGGCAGTTGAATACAAATGAAAGTTAAGGCTGAGCAATGCCTGTCCAAACCTGAGTGGCAAAGAAGGAAAATAATCCCCTAGACTAAATCCTCTCACATTTGACACAGACCGGCTCAATGGAACAGTTTACAACATGAATTCACAGACAACTCTATAAGTACAGTGAAGGGGGCACTAAAATGGAGAATAAAGCAAACTAATGGCACAGAAAAGGATACCAGGAATTTTCTAATTGGCTTTCTCACTGAATATGGCATTTGCTATTATGATGGCCAGGCTGTGCTCATCTTTGTCAGAGTTTAACGCCCCTCCCTACCCTCAGACTTGAGAGTTTGGCACACACATCAGGTATGTGTATTCTCTGATGGCAGGGAGTGACATCTTATGTCACATTTAAATCTGGTTAAAAATTAAACATTTCCAATCTCTCTCTGGCATGACATTGTGTAGGTGTGATGTAAAGTCTACATCTATACTAGAAGGTAATATTGTATTTGAAACACTTTCTAGTCCTTCAGCAAAATAACAGTGCACCATGCATCCTCATAAATAAACTCCCTTGGCCACTAACACAGCACAAAGAGATGTACTGTGGCCAGTGGTAATTCCCTGGCAATTGCCCAGGGAGTGAATGCTAACTTAGGCAAAGCCCATACCAGGGGCTGTGTAAACAATTTACCAGCTAGGACCTTTATAAAGAATGCTTGAGCCTATATTTTCAGTGTATTTTTCAAAACTGTAGATGTAGCTGCCTGTTTAGATCTCCCTTCGCAGGGTGAAGTTCTCTTACTGCCAGTGAATTGCAATAATTCCCATTATTGCTCACTCTCTATTCAGTTCTAGATCAGAATAGACTCCTGGGACATAGATAAAGTTCCCACAAACCTCCATTCCAATGCTCTGCCTTCCTTTTCTCCCCATAACTGGCCCCAGCTGAGCACAGAAAAACAAATGGTTTCAAGAACCTGGAGTTGGATTCCTTTTCTGATTTGTGGTCAGTGGAAGAAAAGGGAGGTCTAGGACTCCTGGCAAGATAGATGGAAGAAAATACAGGAACCAAGTGTAGAAGGTGGACGGTATTCACTGGGCAAGAGAGCTGCATGGACCTTTGGCCTAAAAAATTAGACAAAGCAGAAGGTGGATGATATTTTAATTACATTTCTCTGAGAAACTCCAAGTCCCAAAACAGCAAAATTCCTCTTCCATTGAAAGGAAGGGAGAGATTGGTAGGGGGAAGGGCTGGGGGCACAGGGGATGAGGAGAGGTATAAATGTATTTTTTCTCTAAGGAAGCTGATTCTTTATTAGATATTTATGTTTTCTGCATGCTCATCCATGCATTGTTTCAATACTGTCTTTGCTCTGTGTGGCTCAGTTTAGGTGGATTTGCAATTTAGGTGGGTTGCAAATTTAGCCAAAACTTAAAAATAAACAAACATTTTTACTGAGCACAATAAAGAAGAAATTTCTCAATTTTTCATCAAGTTTTGCAGATATCATCCAACTTAGAAGACATTTATAAGGATGATAAATCACTTTTTTTTTCCCCCAGAAAACCAACTCCTATAATTTTTTAGGTTTTTTTTCCAAATGAAGGTGTAAGACCTTATTTAAAAATGTTTGCAACAGTTTTTATAATATATTAAAACAATATTTCTGCACATCTTACTGTTAGAAAATGGAAGAATTGATTTTGTTCAAGCAAACAAGCAGGAAATCAACATTTTGCAGTCGTTTGGTGAGTAAATTTTTACCCCCTGTGGTTATGCTTTGTCAAAATTACAGGCCTTTGAAAACAAGGTGTTATAATAGAAAATGTCAGTCATCCTTAATAATAGATTGCCTTGATAACTCTGCCTATGATGCAGAATGTTGTAAAAGAAAGAAAAGAGAAAAAGAAATAAAAAACAAGATTTTAAAAATAATTCAACTTATGGATCTGAGAAACAGTTTGAAATTCACACAGGATTTGTTTAGCCTCTGGAAAAAACTACTACCAGAAAAAAAAATATTACTCTTTCATCTCTGAAACACTATGAACTAAATTTTTAGCAAAATCTTAGACTTAAAGAAATGAATGGCTCTCTAGGGGATGTGAAATATACTTTCAAGCCTCTCATTTTTCATAACAAGGGCTAAAAGGCAGAAGACATACATGAAGACTTCAAGATTTTTACTTAGGTAGATATAACAATACTCAGTGTTTCCCTGAAATTTTTCATACTCTTGAAATGTCATACAAATAATATGCAAGTCATAATAATAATTTTTAGAATATGGTAAGCCATGGAAACTGAAACATATTTCCTTTTTAGAGGAGAGAGAGCTTCAGCTAGGAAACAAAAATTAGATCATTTTGGAAAATGTGGACAATTACTCTCCAAGCCATCTTTTCAACTGACTAGAAACCCCTAGTCTCTGAAGTTCTGAATCCAGAATAGTATAACATTTTTGTGAAAATATAACTTGCAAATATTTTTGGAGGTTGAACTTTGTCACTGCTAGCTGTATCAACAATTAGGAGTTATATCAACAACCTTGCTGAAGAACCCAAAATTCAGATCAATGGACTAAACATGTATACTGTGACTAAGAGAATTCCACAACTATAACACGTGCCACAAATGCACAGGCGTTTTTTTGCAGTCTTGGAAGGTACAATTAACAGTAATCAGAGGTCTGTAGACAGGGAAAAAATAGAAAATTTCACATGGTAACAGTAACATCCAGCAGGCTGTCAATCAGAAATTGAGAACAATACTATCATTGTTCTTTTATTCATAAAATGAACATAATATTGTTCAAAATTGGTTTGTATGGGCCTCATGATGTTTGCATGGACCATTGTTTGATGTTTGGTTAGTACCTTGTTTGGTAAGTATGGTATCTTGGGCAATATAGAGTCACATACAACAACTGGACTTCTGGGTGAACAACGACAAAATCTGAAAAGTGCAACATATAAATTGTATGGAATTTGGTTGAAACTGGACACGCTAGCTTCAAGAAAGTTTAAAACATGCATTAAAACTGTTGAAGTGTTGATATGAAAAGATGGGTATTNCAGGTGTTGAGACAAAACAAAGGGATTGGGAGCAGCAGTTGCAAGGCAAACAGCTTGGGATAAAGAAAAAGGGGAGTGAACGGGGCGGGGTACATGGGACAAACCATTACGTAAAAAACTTATAAATAAATGAAGCATTAAACAGAGAAAACCAAAAATCCACACTACAACAGGGAGATATAAGTAAAATTAGCTTGTTTCATTTGGAAAAAAAATAAACTAAATAAAACAGAAAAATGTTCTGGGATTTATAATGTCTTAAACAAGTATGAAGTGTCATCCAATTAATCTAATGATACTGCACAGTCAATTTGCTGGTGTAAACATCAGTGCACATTTTGACAGCAGAAATCATGACTGACTGCTCAAGGACAGCAAATACAACACAAAGCCTATCTTCTTTCCAACTAACAAATTTACAAGATGCTGAGCATGAAAGGTGAGAAGATAAATGAAAGACAACATCTTTTAATATGCAACATGTTTCCCTCTGCCAAAGTAGGAGAGTAGAGTGATTAGAGTAAAAAATAAAAGAGGAAAAACAACAAATTCAAGATGTAGTAAAGTAAGCATAACAGCAGTGCTGGTTTGCAATGGCATTTGTGCCGTCATTTATCACTCAAAATATATTCGTACACCTCTGCTGCATCAGTGCACCTCAGTTCAGTTGCTGCAATGTATTCATAACCACGGAGGGTGTGCTGAGGGGAAGAGTGGAAAATTTAAACAAGAGTGACAATCTGAAAAAGTATCTTTTGTTCCTATTTAGTGTACACTGAAAAAAGAAATAATAAACACTATATAGAGAGAATAACAACTAAGGACAATAATAATCTTCTTATAAGCATTGTATCACAAGCAGCTCACAACCCTGACTAGGTTTTCAACATGAGGACAACAGGATACATAAGGAATTTCATGTTACCCGAAAACATCAGACAAGAATTTCAGTCATTGTGTATCAAGCCCTACAGAGTAGCTAACCTGAACTTCACACAATAAAGCAGCCACAAGTACCATATATGAAAAAATATGTCCCTGTTGTCCCTTGTTACCTAGTTCTAGTTACATACACTGATTCATCATGAGATCCTGAATACAGAACTAAGTGAAGCATTATCACTATTCTCAAACATAGTTCATCACATATGAAACTCATCTGATCTTTCCTTTTTCCACATCTGTCCTCTCAAGGCTCTGTAGAGGTAACAGCTTGGATTTTGATTATATGGTACTGTTTTATTCAAAGTTGTTGTTTGTTGGAACCCTGGAAGCTGAAAATTTCAGTTGTTTATTAGTACTGTGTTCATACAAGTACCAAAAAAAAAAATCACTTTTAGAAAATTGCATCTTTTGACTCAGGTAGCTCCTACTTTCACAGTCTCTCAAAATAAATAAGAATAAAATTACTCTTATTTCTCCTTGAAATCCTGTTTGGCAATTTTGATCCCTACAAATAAAACTTACCAACAGAGCCCTTAATACAAAGCAATGATTAGCAACTAGAGTTTGACAAGAAAAAGAAAAAAAAAGTAGAGTTTGAACTTCAAACAAAGGTATAGGTGAGGAATACACTGCCTTTGCAAGTATCTCCATGGTGCTACAAGTGGCTGAGCTAAATGGTTCAAAGTCATTTTTGAGTGAAGTTAAGTCAGAAATAATCCCAATTCTAATAACTTCGTTACAGAGCATAGAGTTTGACAAGATCTAGCTGAATGACAATCTTTTAACTGTCTGCTAAAGTGAAACTTTTTTGTCCCACTTATGAAACCAGCTAGAAACATGAAACATTAGTCAATTCTAATTTAAGGGCAAGATGCTCAGTCTCTCCTCAAAACACCCAAGTGTTTGTTGACTCCCTGTTACTTAACTGGAGGTAAACCCTTTTCTATCTGTCAGTTTATCTCAGTTGTAAGGGGCCAAATTATAACCAAGGGTTTCAGATAAGAAAAATATTCTCCTAAAAATCTGGTACTGTATCTTATTACTCTTTTGAATAACAAACTGGCTTTTATCTCTCTACTTGATAATTGATAAATTGTTAATTGCTAAATTGATAGTTTAAGTAAATGTACCTATCTCAAGTCACTACAGCAAAGTCTGTTCATTTAGAAATAACATGCCAGGTTATAAAATGCCCAGATATAGTCATGGAAAGTTGTGAGCAGGTGAAAAGTTAAGTTATTGACAGCATCTTAGAATTAATTTAATTTTCCTAGATGGAAACTTTATAGTAATGATAACTTTCAAAGTCTTGTGTGACCAAAGAAAACCAGGTACTTTCTGTGAAGGTTATGCTGTGGGTTTTGCCTTTGCCAGGCTAGCACTTCCAAAGTCATAAACAGACCATATATCAGAAAAAGGCATGAAGAGTGCCATGATTTCCTTGCATATCAACATGTACATTTCCCCTGGAATACTTAAGACAGTAGGTTTTAATATGTCTCTAAAGAGAAAACAGTTCTAATGAATGAAGCCTGTCTGTGTGAGAAACAGAAACATTCATATGAATTAATGAAAGACACACTAAACCTATAAAACAAAGTTTATCTGGTGGAGAAAGTGCTCACTTGCCATGACAGATACTGGGATCAAGAAATGGAGTCGTGGTCACTGCTGACCTCGGTCCCTGAGTCAGCTGCACTTGCTGCACAACCAGGGTACATCACTTGTACTTACTCATGCTCATTCTTAGAAAAATAGGTGACAATATTTACTATACTTTCTGTGATTTTAAAGACAGGAAACATGGTAGCTGAATATACATGCAGCTCATTAATAGAGACTCATCAAAGTGGGATTCAATGGGATGCTGTCAGTATCAATATTGTCAAGAAGGTTTTTAGATCTGGTCATGTTTCCATCCAATTTACACTACACTTTACATAACAACAACGACAAAAAAAAACAAATCTCTGTATTTTTACATATGGCCCCTATAAATCAATAACTCTTCAATTAATACACACACTGGTACATCCAAATGTAGACTGCTCACAACCTAAAAAAGCAATTTTGGTTGGAAATTACACCAGTATGAGTAAAATGCAACAACATTATTTTGGTATCACAGAAATATTTTATCTGTCCTTAATTTTGTACAATAAAAACATTTGCCAAACTTCCCAGTCACAACGAGGAATTATTTTGTAAGTGGGTGTGCTGGTTTAGCACGGAAGGGATTTTTAAAAGAAAGTTATAGCAAAAAACCAATTAGTGACTGGCTTTGAAGTTGCCAGCTTGATTGACCAATTAGAAAGATGACACACCTCTGGGAATACACAGGCTCAGAAATCAGAAGAACCCCAGGAAAAACCCTCTTTCTTCTGGGATTTGAGAGAGGTAACAGGAGCGACGGGCTGGCCCCGCGCTGCTGCAGGCCCTGCACCCCATTCCCCCCTGCGTGGTGCGGCCCAGCCAGGCTCTGCCATTGCTGTAGCCCCAGTCAGGCCAGGCCTGGGCCGTGGCTGCCAGCAGGGAAGGGGAAATGTCATGTATGATATATGATTTGGAAAAATTTGTGTATTAGAAATAGGTATTGTGTAAAATGAATCAATAAACTAGTAACTTGACTGTGATTACCCCAGAAAGCACAAGTGTGTCCTGCACAGAAACTTACTTATCAGACCCATTCTTCTTGAAACAATAAGGAACATTTACACCAAAACAGAAGTAGCTGAACGGGAGATGGGCCATGATCACCGCCTCCTACCGGCCATCAACACCTGATATGAATCTGGAGCCAAGGAACACAGCAATCAGGAGTTCCAAGAAATCTATTCTGCAGCTTGGGCCTTGCAAGGAAATCCTTTCAGAACATGAATAGAGGGTGGCAAATTGGACTTACATATGAACACTATACCGAAACACACAATGAACTTGCCTGAGGACACAAAAAACCCTATAAAAACCAGACCCTAGAGACTGTACAGTGTGGATAGGGCACACCAGTCTCTCGGAGGCTGTCCTTCTACCACCCNGAGAGGTAACAGGAGCGACGGGCTGGCCCCGCGCTGCTGCAGGCCCTGCACCCCATTCCCCCCTGCGTGGTGCGGCCCAGCCAGGCTCTGCCATTGCTGTAGCCCCAGTCAGGCCAGGCCTGGGCCGTGGCTGCCAGCAGGGAAGGGGAAATGTCATGNTGATTTCGCTTTTCATTTATAATAGGAAGCAATGGCTGTTAACACCCAGCTGACCCTAAGGCCTGTCCCATGCCACCAGCCTGGCTGAGGGAGATCCCCTGGGCCCCTGGAAGCAGTGCCAAGCCCGGGCTGGGCTGGGCCCACCCCATAAGACTGAGGGACCACCGTGGGGTGAAAAGCCCAGCCACACGAGAGATCCTGGCCACTGTTCCTGAGCTCTCCTCCATCGGCACGGCTTTAAGATCTGACAGCCCTGCAGCTTAGAGCGGCCACTGCCCAGCAGAGATCACAGGAACGTCTGCAGACCTGGGAGAGTGTTAACCCTTTCCTTGGCAGATGAAACCTTTAAAGCTGTAATCCTCTTTCTGAGTAAAAAGAAAAGGCCAGAGTGAGACATAGAGAAGACACGGCACGAGATGGAAGTGAGTGAAGAGAGTGAAAGACTAATTGGCAGAAAGGATTGAGGAGTTGCCATTTTAGGATGGACTTCTCTTGTGAGGCCATGGAGAATGGATTAAATTTCCCTGTAACATATGAATGCTGTTTAGGGGGATGCTGAGTTCTAGTTAAAATTGTGGATTGATATAACTGAGATTTAATGGAGAATTTTGAACAGAGGAAGATAAAGTGATATGAGGCCCTTTGCTCTCAGGGAAATGGAGACCTCTGCTTCTTGAGATGAAGATGATTCTGGAGATGGAGGAAGAGAACCTTTGTTTTATACTAGAAGAGGCATCCTTAAACGGTACCCTAAATAAGCTGATATGGTCCATGAGCGCAGCTAAACGGAAAGCTGCTAATGGGAGGGGAATTCCCAGTTTGCAGTGTTTTTCTGGGCAGCTACAGATTTGTGACATGAGAGCCACCAGAGGACTGTTTTCTTGTGGTGGTGTCTCCATGAAAGTTCTAAGAGAGATTCCTCTCCCTAAGAACAGATGAAAGATTATTTTTAAGTGATGAAACTGATTGAAAATCACAGATTTTGTCTATGTTGTCATTAAATAAAATGTATGAGCAAAAAAGAAAGGTAAATGTTGGCCCACTTCACCTGAATGATTCACTCAAAGTGAGTTTCAGTGATATCATTCTTGCCACGAAGCAGTCATAAAAATGCTAGCAATAATTAGCCATGAGGTTGATATGGGAAAGTGAACAGTTTGTGCAGAGAGAAATGAGTTTTGAAAGTTTCAATTTGATTCTCATTCTTTTCTCTTAGTGTGTGTTAATAAATCTATATACCCTTCAAGTTTGAGCCTGCTTTGCACTTCTCCTAATCCTATCTCACTGTAGCAGGAAAGAGAGTGAATGATTCTGGTGGACACTCAAACCATTACACAAAATGGTGCATTGGCTGGGAAAGGTCAAAATTGGGGAATGTGAAACCACTACATGATTTTTGGTGTTTCTGCCCGGTTATGAGCCCATTACAGATGGGAAGAATCAATCTGCCCTTTATTAACAATCATAACAGCTTCTATGCAAGAAAAAATTAAGATCTGATGTTTTCTTACTCATTAATGGAAGTATGGAGTTATGATCTATCCTACCTGAAGAGGATCTTTTATGGTTTATATTGAATTAGAACTTGTGTGATACTACGGTTCTTCAAAAATATACAGAATAGTATTTAAAACTCTTTGAACATTTAATGAAGCTTTACATTCTAGAAAGTATTAAGTAAATTACTAAGAAAAAATGTCTTTTTAAAGTGAAAGAGAAAAATCTGGCTTGGATAAAATATTACACACTGAAGGTACAGTATCTAAATAATGGTATTAGAGAAACTTCTTTTTTAGTTTTATTGTGGCAATCTGGTGGAAGTTACATGTCAGACCACAGAACAACATAAGCATAACTCAAACTGGATTCTTTTCTTGTGGGAATAGATTACAGGCATGTGATCCAGTTAAACAAGAACAAAAAACGATTTCTGCTGAGCTTTGACCTCATCTCAAGCAACTCCCCACAGAAACTGGAGTAAAAGGTGTGAGTGTCATCTACTCTTTCTTGCAGGTCACGTATCCCAGGACCTCTCCGTGTGCACAGTCGCTCTAAAGATTTCCAGAGTTATGCTTGCATTCACTACAGCTGGATTTTATTCTTATATTCTTGGAAATATAGAAATGGATGATAAGTGGCTTCAGCTCTATCATCAGCCACAGGAAGCTGGGCAGCAAATAAAATTGTCAAATAGCTCAGGTTCACAGCTATAGCTCGAAATCTGTTTCCAAATGCCCCTTCCATTCTCTTGACAGCCATTTCCACAACATGCTCATTTCCCTCAAGTGAATTAATAGCCTCCTTCCCTAGAGCAGCAACGATGATGACAAATTCAGCCAGCCAAATTTCCCACAAATTGGCCAAACCCTCTCACTACCTATGGTTACAGTCCAGGCCAGGGAAGCTGCATTCTGTGCAATAAAGAAGCAGAAATCAGAGTGCTTTTCTGGACCATTGCTTCACACTTTGCAAAATTGCCTTGTACTGCAATATCTTGAAAGCCAGACAGCAGCATTTTATATCAATTTCTGAAATACTTTTACTTCAGTTGGAAATAATTAGTTTTAAAATTGAGTCGATGATGGATGTTAAAAAAGGTACTAAATCAAAGAATGAATAGCTCAATAAATATTTACCATTAACAGCAGTCTTTTTTCCACATCATTTCCAAAGTTCCTTTAATCAGCCTCTGATTTATAAGTCAAGAAGAAAAAAAAATGCACCTTGTCGGCTCTCACTGCACCAAGAATGTCTCTGAAGACAATGTAAAGGGTGCTCATTTAAAATTGTTCTTTATTTATACACCAAATGAAAGTACTTTATAGGCACTTTTATTTCATTACACGCTTATTTCAGGTCACCTTAGACTATATCTTTCAGATCTGATGAGGGTATCACACTGCTTTTCACGCTTGAATAACTTCACTGAATTCAGGTAGTCCTTTCTGATTTATATCCATGTAACCGAGCACGAGATCAGGCAGCTGTTCTTTCCCAAGGGACTAGAATTAACATTCACGTTTCAGGGAAGGTCTATTGCAAGGCAAGTGAAGACCTTGCAATGTCTTGATGTTAATGTGCTGTATCCCATCCATGCTAATCCTATCAGGACAGTCTCAGCTGCTGCAAACAATTGTAGCTTCAAGATTTCACCTGAGTTACAACATTCTCACTAGCTGAAAATCCAGCTAATTGTCCTGTAGTGCATTCTGCAGCACATCAGGAGGAGTATAATAAATTTTTTATGGAATTAAATGGGGAAAAATACATTAATGGGGCATTATGTCTGTGGTGTTATGCACACAAAAGACAACATATTTAAAATTATATTTCCCCAAGCAATTTTAACTCAGCTGTTTTGTATAAATGTATTAAAGCATTAAAGCTAATATCATGTGCTGAAAACCAGAATGCAATATGTGTGCCAAGGGATTGAGCTATCACCACATTGGGAACTGTAACTATTAATTTGCTGATTTTAGTGAAAATAAAGACTAACTTCTGGCATTATTTTTCTCCATTTATTTATCATTTTACCTTTTTAGTCTTGCTACAATTATTCCCACCTAACCCCCTACACTAGGTAAAAAATGATACAATATGAACATGGATGATAATTCACAAATCAGCAAGATGTCAAATACTGAAATACAGTTCTAGGCAGAAAAGCCAATGTTGTATGGATTTCTTCCAGCCAAGGTCTTACAAGCAGCAGAATTTAATTCTTAAAAACCAGTATTAAATATTTTGTTTCTAAATCTTTATTAGACCCTAGACAGCTGAAGGAGGGGAAACTCTCTGCCAAACTAAAAGCAATTAAAAGCTAACCTTTACAGTTTTCAGAAAATATTTATAGTGCATAATAGTTTATGCTAATTTGCTAGTCAGATTTCCACTGAAGAATGTATGAAGATGTTTATGAGTCAACAGAATATAAAGTTATGTAGTTGCCATTTTTGTTGACGAAAATGACAATAAAATTTTCCTTTTTATTGTGGAAAGCAATAAACATGGAAACTTATAAAGAAGGATTTGTGGTTTGCATGCAGAATAAACTCTCACAGAATCAGAACTCTATAACCTTTCAGATATCTTTCATCCAAAGTAGCCTTAAGCAAAGATAAACAACCTCTTATAAGTTAAAAAAAAAGAATTGATTCAGTTCAGTAAAGTGATGGATGGTATAGGACTAAAGGCTAGCTAATTATTAACTATAACATTAAACAAGTAGTTAAGAAAGATTAATCTTCAAGACAGCTTACAACAAGCACAGATAGCTCATTAGATTACTATATATTTTGTGCCTGAATTATAGAAATTATGCAGAATTCTCATTAATGAGGATGTTACTTCCTCTCTTCATGAATACTTTGGCTTTTTTTTTTGTTTGAACTTCATGTTTGATATGCACAAAAACACTATGACCAGATGAATCTTAATTGGACAAGAAACTAGCACTTAAACATTAATTCCTAATTATTTTTTTTTTAAGATCAACATTTTCTATGTTGCTCTGCAAGATTTTAATTTACAATTAGAATCACTATTTTGTCATGTTGATGACATATTGATTTGGTGTTTATTTGACATAATTTGTTTTTAAATGTCAAGCATGGAAATCCACATATTGCCACAGAATCTTTCTACAGTCCATTGAAATATATACTTTGCACCTGGAACAAAATATGGCTCTGAATATGTTGTCTTCTGAAATATTGCACTTTTTAAAATAAAAAATTGGTTTAAAAGTATAATTCCAATACTATTTTTACAAAACACTAAATATATAAAGGAAGATCTCTGGGAAAATCACCTAGATATGTAATTGTTCTGCATAAAAAAGTAATATCTCTTTTTTAAAGAAAAAAATATTTTTAACAATTTAATTCCATTAACAGGAAGGAACAATTGCAACTATTTTTTCCTGTCTAAAAATGAAAACTTAAAACTATGAGAATAGCATATTGCTGTGATGAGCTCTCTTGATGTTCACAGAAGCCATTTTCTAGAGTATCTTTCTGCCATGATGATGTATAATAATACATTTGAACACTATTCCAAATCCTTGCACATAGTATTTGTCCTTCTCTTCACTGCACATTTTCAAATCAACAGATGAAAGATTAATTATCTTCCTTCTTTTTAAGTTGTAATTATCTTCCTTCTTTTTAAGCAACTTCAAGACAATTATCATGCCTGAATTCCAAAACTCTAGGAAATAGCTCCTATCAGACAACTTTTTATTAAATAGGTTTTAATTAACTATATTTTAAGATTAAATAAAACTATATACAGAAAGGAGTTTCTCTACAGATTTGTGACCTAGATAATTCAATTTCTTTCTTGGCTATATGGGCAATCTCCAGCTATGCTTCAAATCTATTCTTGGAAATGCCCCTCATTTAAGACTCTCCTGATTTCAGTCTTAATCTCTAGGTCAAGCTGAGAAATATCAGTTGAGTAGAACAAGCATGAATAAATCCCATGCATATCAGTACACCTGCTATGTACAGAACTTGGCACAGCTAAAATCTCCCAAAGGCCTATGTTCTGCCTCTGTGTCGAGAGCAAGTCATCCAAACAGCAATTTCACCGCATTACTGAAATGAAAATAATATGACTCACAGGGTAAACCTACATCTACAGCCATACTAAATGCCTGATATCAGAACAGTTAGAAATAAACATGTTGCATCACGTAATGTCAATTTTCAGAGATAAGGTCTTTTACTCCCCTTTACCTAGTGAAGTGCAACCATTAAGAGACAACAGTTTCAATCTTGTTCATCAGGAAAGAATTCTGTGCACCTGAGTCAGAGAATGCAGGAAAATGTATCAATCATCTGTGGGACATAAAAGACCACAAGAAAGTTCATAGAGGAAAAAGCAAAGCCCCCTTTTACTTAATGTTCTCTGGCCAACAGACAAAGCCAATGAAAGGGATCCAGTCTTAACAGCACTTAATAGCTCACACACTTCTCAAATCTGAATTCAACTTTTACAACACATCATTTTATGTGTTTCTGCTCTTTGAATATCAGCTAGTTTTTGCTATCCAGGTTATCCTCTGAGAAGCGTATCATCTTGTATACATATTGTGCAAACCAGTTACTTCTTCTGTTTTTTCCAGATGAGATAAGAACTCTTGTTCCCTATTTACCTTCCCCATGCTACTCAGAATTCTGTAGGATTCTGCACCACACAAAATCCATTTTTTCTTTTCTTGCACCTTAAAGAAGGCTTTCTTGTATCTTAAAGAAAGTTCATACCATAGTTTTGACTACCTTGATAATCTTGTCTGTACATTTTTTTTTAATGAAGGACACAAATAGCACATACCATTCAGGATGTGCACCACTAGTGCACATATTCTGTGCATTATATTTTCATTTTCTTCTTTGTTTTTTTACCTTAATAATTTTATATGTTTTAATTACTGGAAATTGACCTAAAGTTTTAATATTACAAAACTATAATCCCAATCCTGTATTGTAGCACTTGGAAATGAATGTTCCGTTCAAAGCTCATCTCTGTGCTAATAGGTTGTTTCCCAATACCTCACTTTCTAACCCATTTATTTGATACTATACCACTCATTCAGCATTAGAATGTCCTTCTTCAGGTCTTCACTGTCACCTTCTGTGTTTCTAAACAACTTGACAATCATAATAACTGTTTATACGCACCTAATATTGTGAACACATCAAAGATCCCCATAAAAAGTAAAAGTGTCTTCCCTCTGCAGTAAGGGCTGCATATTCCCACAGCTTGTTTCCTATCTTCTAAATATTATTTATGAAAATATCATCTTTCATTTCTCACAATGTCTTTATTAAGAGATTTTGGTAATGGTGTTGCCTTGGAGAAAACTGGGTATGTAATCTGCATGTCCGTTAATTATGCTCATTCATTCATTCATTCAAAGTCCATAAATTCATAACAGATGACCTCCCACCACAAAACTTGTTTTAACTCTTTTTCTTCATCCATATGTCCCATAACATTGTTCTGGCTAATTGACTTGATTCAGATTATCCTGTCTACAGTAGTTTGAATTCTCCCAGGTAACAGTTTGAGAAATTTGCATCATAACTGTCAGCTTCAGAATTGCTGGTACTGAGTTAAATTTATGCAAGAGTTTACATACCATGATCTATAATTCATCTAGTTCGTAGTTTATTTCCATTAGATATCTTCATATCTTTCTAGCTGTAATTGCTTATTGTTTTCAATTGCTGTATAATGATTTTACTGATATTTGCAAGTTAGACAAATCTCCAAATTCACTTTGCATTAAAACGAGGTCCATCATATTCTGTTTTCCCTCTCCAACCCACTGAACGTTTAAAAGTCAGTTTTTCTGACAGGGATTATCTTTTCAAACTCCACTTTATATATATTGGTCTTATTTGCCCTAAATGCTCTCTGGCATCCCCTTATCCCAATATGATTGATTTTCTTTTTTTTTTTTAATTAATTTTAAGCATTCTACATAATTTTCTACATTCTACATCATTTTCTACAAACTTCTTTTGACAGCTTTTCTACAGATTTAATTTAATCTGCTCTCGTTTTTATTTTATTTTACCCCACCATTTAACTGTTGGGGAAATTGGGAATTTTTTCTTCCTCCATTTTCTTGCTAAGAAATTCCTCTTCCTAACTATTATTTGGATTTATTCTCAATCTTTTTAAAAATATTGATATCATGTAATTATGGTACAACTGTCTACATGTAATGTGCAAATATATACCTTCCTAGTTGTTCCTTCTAATTCTTTTTTAACATTATTTTCTAATTTAGGCAGATGCCCTTCTTAAAACTAGGCGTTATCAGACTGGGGGTTGGTCTCTGCTCATCTTTCTGGAATATACATACCCTGTAGCCACTGATTTATAGTATTTTGTTAATAGACATATTTGTAACCAAAGCATATGCACTGCTCAAAAGCAGGTCTCCCTTTGTGGGATACTAAGAGTTATTCCAGTATCGGTTCATTTACAGGGTTAAAGAGTTTTGTGGTTTGATTTTTATAGAGTATGTCTGTTAAGGGCAGCATTTTAATTGTAACTTATGAAGATGACTAGTATTTGAAGACATTCTGGGGTTTGAGGTTTTTTTCCGCAAATAGAACAGGGGGATTTTTTCCTAAATATGTTATGGTCAGTATTTGTCAAAGCCTTTACCTCAGCTGTTTCTTTTTCCATTATTTTCTGTGAATTGCAAGAGAAGAGGCTGAGGGGAATTTCTTGTCTTCTACACATTAAAAATAATTTTTCTAAGAGTTGATTGTTTAAAACCATTAGGAAACTACTTCTCCTGACATTTATCGTGATATTCGATAAATTTTTGTGAGTACTGTTGAAATAATTCTTTATTACTTCTTTATTAGTTTTCACTCTTTTAAAAATGTCTCACGACACTCTATTCTGCATTTGCTCTGATGATGAGGTCAGCAGTACAAATCTATTACATTTTGTATCCTCTCCTGAAGGTTTAGTTCCACTCTGTCCATTTTTATTACCCATATCTTCTCCAAGGAATAGTTTAGGGCTAGATCACAACATATGATTGATTGTTTCCTTTCAGCTCTATTTTGGTAATATGTATTTCAGTAGACAAATTTTCTCATTTGGCCAGCCTCCCTTTTAAAAATTTCCCTCTGATGTTCATATGCAGAACACATGCTGCACTTAATTTCGCTCCCATTACTCACAATCACTCACTCAGCAGTTTAACTCTTTCTCAGGGTTTTACATGGGCATGCTGTATCCCATTGCCTTTTCTCTCTCTGCTTTGGAAATAAAAGTGAAAATTATAACCTGATTAATTGTATTCAGAATGGAATTAATCAATGTCAGAAACTCTTGAAGACTTTCTTTACAGTTCCTATTCCAAAATAGAAGCAGTACAGGATTTAGCAGACTGTGAACTAATGTTTAAAACAGCAGCAATATACCTAAATAATGGTTAGTTTGCTTCACCAAACTCAGAACAACAATTTTGACCTTCAGTGTTCATTTCCAGGTGTAACAAGAACTATTACATTTTTAAGGAAATTAATACCCTGGAATGAAAAGAAATCAACTTCAATTTCTAATTAGGCCCATGTAAGTCTGTAACTAGTACCAAAAAAACAATTAAAAAAGACCTCCAACAACACAGGATAAAACTTCCTGGAAGATTCAGTGCACATCACAGAGCATTTAAAAGCAAGGACTTTTCTATACCATTTTCTATGGTATAATGCCAAATGTTATTGTGCCTTATTAGGTTCCTAAAATTTGATGATCATAGTTCTGCAGAGTCTGATTCCCTTTTTACCTCTCTACTGATTACATATTTATTCCTATTCATTTTCTATTTTTTAAAGCTGAGAACTATTATTGTCTTCTGCATTTAGTATTCTCATTTCACTTTACAATTATTGCTTTATTCTGGTATCTGGCTTATTTCCTTCATTCCCTTCTATCTTTTGTGAATGCAGTTTCTGGAGTTTTAACTGGTGTAACAAAACTTACAATTCAATTTCTTTTATTTCTCTTGCTCAGCAACACCTGCTTCTTTTTATGATATTTTAGTTTTCACAAAGACAGCTGATTGACAGGCTTGGAAGCAGAAGTCCCATTTGTATGTTTACCGGATTTGAGCAAGCTGAGGAAGTAAGAGATTTTATCAAGGTACCCTAGCTTCCTTGGAAAGGCCACTGATGAGGTATTTAGCCCATTTTCTCTTCTCTAAATCTTCCAGGATGTTACTAGTTGTAAAGGGATTTTGTTTTTTAAATGGATCACTGCCTACTGGACATAGATAAATTGGCAATTTCTGCCTTAGGAACACAGAAGTTCTTTCTCAAGCCAGAAAGCATCTATCAATTGCCTGGTTACAACTCTTGCATTTCTTTATAAATCCACAGTACCTGTTCACCCTCTTCAACAATAAAGAGCTTCACAGTATGTTCCAGTGAAACTTTGTGAGGTGAGGAAATGCTTCCATTGCAATTTACAGACAACTAAATCAGATAAAAGAGATTAAAAATGAAACTTCATATAATATTCAGGAATTAGATGTTATCCAGCTAAACACTTTTCTTTGATGATCTGGGTTTAAATGAGACACTCAAGTGCACACGAACCAGCTACCAAAGAGAACAAAGTATTTAAGCTAACTCTGCCCACCATCATGCCAAGTCCTAAAGCTGTTCATTTTATTTTTTCATGTAGGTCCAAGTCACTGAGATAAATTTTGTGCCCTGATGTGAAGAAGGGAACATCATTAGAAACCATCTCTAAAGTAGTTTTCTAAAATCACTGTTTTCTTTTACTTAAAGAATTCTTAAATATTTGGTCAACTGCATAAAATTCGTCAAATTTTATGGCATTTTTATTACCACAGTTTCCCTTATAATAAAACAATTCTTGTCTTCAACTTCTATCTTGAATTATGTAGCATTCATGTAGATCTTAACTCTAGTTCCTTGATACTCCATGTCCAGTGGCTTAATATGGAGACTGGTATTTAAAAAATGTTAAAGAAACCTGCAGTCCATTTGCAAGGAAGATTCAATCATATCCACTTAATATTATATTTTCAAAGCACAGCTCACTCAGATACAAAGAAATTCTCTGCTTTTCCAATGTCTGGATTAGTATATCAATATATTGAACATTTAAGAATGGCATAAAGAACATGAACATGGTGATCACAGATGAAACAATGGAAAGTGCACTTTGTGTGACAAAAACATGAAAAAATAGCAATGCTTCTCTAGATGAATGACATCATGTTGTCACTTCAGATCCAGAACTGCATGAGTAAGGCACTTCTGAATACCTTTGTATTTAAAACTTCTTCAATTCCTCAATCGCTGATCAATTTTGTTGAGAGCAACAAGAAACAACCTTCTTATTAGGAACCAATAGCCCTTGACTAAATTAAATGAGAGGTAGCCACCCAGCTCAGCTGCTACTAATTAAAAGATCACCTTTATTTTTGGGAGATAAGTCTTCTTGTTGAAATGCTGAGCATGACATGAAGTCCTGAGAAACAAGTCATACAAGTCCTGAGATTAGTGTCAATGTATGAAATGTTTCTTTCTTAGCTAATAAAAAAAAATCTTTTGATTGTTTTACCTGTTCTAGTATTTAAATTATGTGAAGCTGAACATAGAGTAGGCTTGTAACAGAAGAGATGAAATTGAGTCCAGCTATCCACATCATCACCGTCCCATTGATGCCTTTTTCCCAAAGGCTCATAATCATCATCCTTTCATTGTGAATATCAGTAACTCTGGAGCACAAAGCACAGTGTGTAGCTTTCTGACGTGCTCTGGGAACTAAGTATCTATAAGCACTCTTGCTATTCCTGAGTCAAAATTTAAGATAGAATGTAGTGTGGATTAAATATAAATTGTTCCTCATAGTACTGTTATTTTTTGTCTTTTTCTAAGTTGACTATCCAACTGGAAAAAGACAAGTTTTAAAATCATGTAGTACAACTTCTGATTGGAGTAATTTCAACTAAAATTCACTGTCCACTATCTAGAAATTTAAATTTGAACGGAATGTCTGCATTCTCTTTACAGTCAGTGGAAAGCAACGTATTTATTCACAACTCATTTACTGTATTTTAAATTTATGTTTGAGGATGAGATGAATGTTTAAATTGAATGTTTTGTTGTCCATATTTGCTGAGATTAATCCTCTGTTTTACATATAAAAAACCTGATTGGTACGACACAAAGATGTGGTGGGGAGGGAGGGCCATGAAGGAGCTGGATAGAGAGTTCCAGAGTGTGACTTTACTGATGCTAAAGTGATCACAAGCTGGTCGTAGCACCTGTCCATGACAAGAACTTTTATCAGCAAGCAAAAAATCTTTGGCACATTTTAAAGCCATAGTTCTTCACAGCTGCATCTGCCTAGGGACATCCCTTTCCTACAGATCTTTGTTTTCAAGTAACTGACAAGAAGAAATTCAAATCTTTAGCAAAATATATGCAACAGTCTTTCATCAGTTTATGTGCCTTTGAATCTTCAGTGACTTGTAAAAGACAATTTAGATTAATGCACAAATTTAGGGAAACATACTTTCTATTAATTTCTTTTTTGTGCTGCCACTAGCATACCAGTAACTGCTGATTATTCCCACACTTAAAGCAAGATTTGTCAGTGATATTCAACACTGGCAAATGCATAGCTTCTAATGCACTAAATGCCACTTGAATATTTATTGGCATTATAGAACCATCTGCTTTCAGCTTTTCCAGACTAAAACCTAATTTCCCTCCACTGGAATGTTCTCATTTTGCCTACACAAGAAAATCCATGCAAGCCAGCTAACAGAGATAACAAAAACAAAGCTGAATTCAAAGGAAAAAAAACCAGCTGAAATACATTTTTTTTTCATTTAGCATTAAGAACCACTTTACCACTTTCAGCTACGGACTCCTTATGCTGGGGTACTGAGGTAAAAGGAATAATACTGCTATGAATTTCAGGAAGGAACAGAAGAGGGGACTGAAGCTGCAGTTTAATTCCCTTCCAATAAAAAACCTTCAGGAGAGTTCTTTTGTTGAACCATCCTCACTGATGCCACTAATTACTGGCAGAGGGCTCCTGTGATTTTGAGTCATCCCTGTAAAACTGTTGACGTATTTTCTGTTTTGCTCCATAGCTGCACAATATAAATACACATCAAAGGACAAGGAACTGCAAAGTTAGGATTCAGGCTCTCAGACAAGTTCCTTGAGATCTGAGTTAGAATCTTGCTCTTTTTACTTGTTCTTCTTCACCTTCATGACTTGCATGATTTTCTGCAAAGCACTGCAGACTCAAAGGAAAAGTATATGAAACATGCTGTAGAGAAAGACCCTTAAGTTCTAACATAGACTGACAAAATACAAGGTCAGGGATCAGTCCCTCCCTGGATAAATTTCCCAGGTGAGGAGAGCCTGCAAATTTGTTCTGTGTGAGCTCTCGAACAGCCAGACTTGGTCAAAAAAAGGTAGATAACACCATCAATACCTGTTGTCATAGAAAAATGCATAAAAATAATTTAATTACTATTGCCAGAAGAGACCTTTATTCTTTGGCTCCCAAGCGGATGGCAGCATTTCAATAGTGTTTTTCAGAGAGGACAGAAATCTCTGACAGACCCCTGCATTTGAAGACAATGCCATCCAAAGGTAATAGCAATATTTCTGTACAGCATTCTAGCTTTCTAAATCACCTTTGGAAAGCATTTTTCTTACCATCAACAGGACAAAAAGCTTACCAGTTTCAGTCAGTATAGATTGCTCTGTCAAAGTGACTGTTGACTGTCTTAACCTGGATTTCACCCTAGAAATAAAAGCTTACAGACTATCCATATGAATTCAAACAAGACTAAAATTAACCTATCCAAATACCAGGAAGAACAAACAGAGATCTAACTAGAGTACTCATTAAGTAACTTTTCCGTTGCAGTTCTCTACATCAGGGCCCTGAGTGCTCAAGGGTGTGACTCCCTAGGCTCGGGGCCAGGCTCAATGGTGCAGCCAGGCAGCCTTGAATCAGACACATATGTAGACAGAGTTGTGTGAGAAAATGCTCTGACAAGCAAGGTCTTGTCCCCCTCAACAGGAGCTGCACTCAAACTCAACCCCTTTCTTTGCTCCTACTGTCATGGCCATGCCTGGCTATGCATGTCTCTGACCTTGACAGGACCTCAGTTTAGTCCTTGGCTTCCTGGCTTGATCTCCTGGCCTTGCCACTGTGGATGAGTCCAAATATCTCAGGATGAGCCTGGATACTGTAAGCAGATGCACTTGCTTTTCTTACTCAGGTACAGTGGAACTGTACCTTGTGTGACCTTGAGGCCCTTTCTGCTTCACCAGGGCTCTTGTCCCCCCTGCTCATCTTCCCTTACAGAGTAGCTATGGCACATGGACTGTTCATGTGCCATGACTTCTTTCTCTGTCAGTAAAAGCAGAAGTCAGGTCATACCGTTAAAACTGCTGACACTCAGCAACGATTTTCTGCAATGCATTGTGCCTGCGGCTAATGATAGAGCTCAGGAAAAGTCCTTAGCAAGTGTGGAGCACATTACCACCCTTCTCAGCACAATGAACCATAACAAAATTGTTCCCTTTAATCTTCTTCTATTACTACCTGAAGACTTCAGTCCGGTTTTCAACCATTTGTGTTTGGAAAACACAGGTATCTCAGCAACAACACTCTCATCTCCCTGTGACACAGTAAGAACTTTTTTCTTTGGGATAGAAGAGATGCCCAAACATTAAATTGAAGCTCTGATTCAGAGAGGAAATTTAAACAGATATAACCTCAGGCATGTCTGCTGTCTCTAAAAGTCAGTTGGGCTACTTACATGGTTGAAAGTTATGCATAAAATTGAGCACCTTTTTAATCATGAACAAAATAGAAAAGATAAAGTATTCATATTTGAGTTTGCTCAGCTGTGGAATGAGCTGCCTGAAGAGATTCGACAATCTAAAATCTGACAGCTTTTAGAGTGCTCCACTACCTCCTTTTTTAGTTTCTCTTATAGTACTTGAAGGGCAACAGAAGAAGGATAAATTGTCAGATGCAAGGAAAGGAAAAGGAAAAAAAACTGTTAAAGAGACTTAGCTGTTAAATAGCTATTACAGTTATAGCAATTGAAAAATAGAAAACTGATAAATAGTAATAGGAAAGAAAGAATTTCCATTTGCTGATGTTGCTTTCAACTGTTAATACTTTGAAGAATCAGTCAGATTCAGCCTGCATTTTATGAAGTCCCTATAAAATGTATTGGTACACAACATCCCTCGAAGATGATGTTTGTAAGATGAGTGAATGGCAAGGGTGGAGTGATTAAAAATAAGAGATGTATCTCCTAATTTCAAATCTTTTTTAATAATTAAAATGTTTTCTATCAAAGCAGGAAGTAATAATTTCATATTTAATTTATATATTATCCTGTAGATAACCAAGGAAAATAATTACACCATATGATTAAGGTAAAATTGTGTTTAGGTTAGTACTTTGCATAAGACTCTTATTACAGTAAATCTGCTTTAGCGATTTCATTATTACCACAAACAAGACAGTAAAAGGGAAGAGTACAAAATCAGTTACAGAATCACTAAGAAATAAAACACTTTAATGTCTTCTGGACACAAAAATATGTAAATAGCAAGCTGTGCTATGCTAAACTTTTCCAATCAGCTCTGTCAGAGCCTTAGTAACCTAGAACTAATTCCAAATTATTAAGTATCTGCCCTTACCTCGATCAAAATGACAGCTGCTGTTGATTCCCTTACTGGAACATCAAAATGCTGCACAGCACAACTACAGAGATTTGTCAAGCGTTGCACAGAGGGAACTTCAGACAACCACTATATCACATTGTTTCCCTCATACTCAGGCCTGTGGCTCATTCACTCACAGTGCTAAGCTATGACCTCTTTTCTGGTTCTGATCCTGCCAGATTAGAGCACAGCATCTCCCTCACTGTGAGTGGGAAATCTGGCAGGTTTGTCAGTGTGCCTAGGAACTATGGAACAAAGGTAAGAGAACTAACAGTAAACCAAACAAAGATTTTGAAAGACAGTGGTCTGATTGAAGTAGCAGAATTTTCTGTACACCAGAAAATTTAAGAGTAAGAGAAAGGAATGGGTTGGAAGGGACCTTAAAGATCACCTAATTCCAACCCCTCAGCCATGGGCAGGGACACTTTCCACAAGATCAGATTGCTCAAGGCCCCATCCAAACTGGCCTTGAACACTGTGGGACATCCACAGCTTCTCTGATCAACCTGTTACAGTGCCTCACTGTCCTCTGAGTAAAGAACTTCTTCCTAACATCTAATCTAAATCTCTCCTCTTTTAGTTTTAAATCATTTTCCCTTTTACTCTCACTATCTGTCCATGTAAAAAGCTGCTGTCCCTCATTTTTTTTAGTTCTTTTTAAGTACTTGAAGACTACAATGTGATGTCACCAAAGCCTTCTCCTCTCTAGGCTGAACAACCCCAACTATCTCAGTCTGTTTTCAAAAGGGAGATGTTCCAGCCCTTTGATCCTTTTTGTGGCCCTGCTTTGGGGCCTCTAAGCAGGACAACAACTTTCTTGTGCTGAGGACCCCAGAGATGGTTGCAGCACTCAATGTGGGGTCTCATAAGAGCAGAGTAGAGGCAGAGTCTTCACCTCCCAAATCATATATGCCACACAGAAAGAAGGGCTTTCAAGAGTTGAGCATCTTGACTGTTTCACTCTTTTGACTACCGTTCTCTCATTTTATAAAAGTGAAATTATAAGTTCGATAACTTGTGTCCTGGTTTAGGACAAATTAGGGGAAAATCTCCAAAAGGAGCCCCCTAGAAAACAAACCTCCACCACCCCTCCCCCCAGCACTAGGTTTGGGAA
>VXBB01010353.1:24509-58661 GCA_013399915.1 Illadopsis cleaveri | reverse complement strand
CAAATAGGATCATAAAACTGAGAAAACTAAAATTTAAATAAATTTATGTCTGTTAAATGTATAAATTATGATCATCAACAGGAAAACATTTGCATAATACCAGCAATTTTTTTTTTAAGTACATAATTATTATTCACATTAACTTGGTATTAGGGAACTATCATGCTATGGTGAATATAGTTGCATGATCAGCATATAGAGAACCCAATGTGGTGTGTGAGAAAGGTCCACATTTCAGCCAAATCTATGCAAAACCAGAAAACTTCAAGCTGAATAGACTGATGTAAAATGCTTTTAAGATAATAAAGAGATTGTTATGAAATCATATGAAATTGGAAACTGATTCTGGCCACAGTGGTGAGGAATATCCTAAAATATCTATCACTGCTTAAAAATTTGCACAAGTGGAAGCTCAGAAACAGGCCTCTTGGATTAACCAAATCAATAACAGAAATTTGGAATGATCTGATGCATATAAAACTACAAAAAAATCTGATAAAATATATCAAAGACAGAAATCTGAGACTGTTAGTAACACTTAGATGTAGAGATGCAGTTAACATGTTTTTAAACCCTTTTTTGGATCAGAAATGAAAAATTTTGAGTAATTCTTTCAGAAAAGTTGGTATGGCATTAGAACTTGCTGCATGAAAGTGAAATCTCTAGAAAGAAATATGTCTTCCAGTAAAACAGCTCACTAGGATCCAGAATGTGAAGTAGAAACTGAGATCTCCACATTGCCACTAATATCAATAGTAAAAGGATCAGAGCCACAATTTAGTTCAGCTGGAATTAACACAGACCCTTATAGACTTACTAAAATTTATTTGCTGGGGAGAGGAGGGGAGTGAACAGGAGTACTAGTATTGTGAACAAGCTCCCTCTTTGTAAAATAAAAGGTAATCGAAGATTAAGGATCAGGAACAAAGCAAAATAAAAGTGTAATGATCAGGGATTGCCCAAATAAAAAGCAGTTAGCTGTATGCATTCTTCTGTTTTAGGTTGCTGCTTTAGTCAGAAGCTTTCCTACCCAAATTCATAAATAAGAATACCTTCTTGAAAAGAATCAAATGTCACTACACATGCTATGCATACTCTGCAAATCACACCAGAAATCTGAGTACAGTAATGAATACAAGACCTCAAACCACAGAGATTTGAGAAACCATACATATTTCTTTAGAGTGAGTGTATCACCAGGCTCCATACTTCAGCAACCTACAATATGTCTGTATTATTAGACACAATATTTCATCACTATACATTGTTCACACTGGAAAAGCAGAACCCTTCATACATAAGTATGCAAAACAGGACTGTGAGACTCAGTTGTGGGATAATCGTAAACAAAGGATCAACAAAGATCTTGCACCTTTCACCTGCACCTTTTCAAGGGAGGTGTCCTCCACAAGTCTGCCTTTCCAGCAGACTTAGTGGCTTTCTGGGTTTTTATAAACTCTCTTTTCTAAAGATTCCCTGTATTTCAGTCAGCTCTAAGGTATTCTGTAGCTCTGTCTCTGGATGTCACAGCTTTTCCCCAGCAAGGTGCCTGCCAGTTTCTAGCAGTGTGATGATTCACTGTTTCCTGTTCTTCTCCTATTTCTCACCCATATTTCCCAGCTTAGCGTGTCCAATAACTTAGGAAGGCACTGTTTCTGCTCCCTCCATTTGGATTGCCCTGGCCCTGATCACAGCAACTCAGACAGACAAATAAGCAGCCTTCTTCCCTACGGAATGCAATATACAGTAATGGAATATCTCCTGTGATACACTTTTAATTTTATCAGTTTTAATTAAGTCTGTGGCCAGTAGTTTTAACACAATTGTAGTATTTTGGGAACAGTTACACCCTGCTTTAAGTCATTTAGATATCTCAGAGGTCATTCTTTGAACACAAGGTTCAGGGCTTCCCCATCTTCCCATCTTTTGTGATGACATCTGACATTTTAGACCGCTACATGACCTATCTCTCACTCCAAGATCCATATGAGATGCTGTCAGGGAGATGATAGAAAACTGCCTCACTGAGGCACTGCAGTGATTTCACACTCCACCATACAAGATAAAGCAGACAGGGACTTAGATTATGGAGAATGTTCTGGTCTAAGTTTTACCACCTGTTTGTCAGCAGAATGAACTGTGAATGGGTACATTGGACACTAGAGTCCACATAGCTCAAGACCAAGTACAGAAATGGCTGTAGCCAAATAAAATGTCTATATCTATGCTACCTGTTTACCTAGGAAATGTATTGTTCTGAGTAGCCTAAGTTCTGGAACTCTTTTGGTGGTATATTTTCAGAGTAATAATTTTTTAAAAAGTAATATTTTTAATCTTCGTAATAAGATAAAAACAGCAACATCATGCAGTAGCCTGCATGCAAGCATTGTTCAGCAGCCTTTTAACACACATACTGTGTTGAGTTTAGCACTAAATTAATGTACAAAGATCTTGAACAAAACCAGATTGTTCATTTTGAATACCAAGGATTTAAATAATATGTTCAATTATCTTTTTCCTAGTTAAGTTTCTATTATAGGCTATAATAACTTCTTCCTTAAAATAGTTTTATAAATAAAGTAGACACAGACTAAAAGATATTTCTAAGTTTTTGGCTTGCTACCCGTTGGTTTTCTGACTGAGTAGTCAGGCCACTCCAGTAAAGACCATTAGTTACACAAGCCTGAGGCATCTCCCTCAGCTTCATCACTCTTTGGAGTTCGACTTCAAACCAATTCCACAGTGTTGAAGCCTCAACAACTGTTCTTCTTCAGTGTCATAATCTGTAATAGGAAACACACTTTTTTAATGAAACAAATTATGCAGGCCATTAGTTCATCATTTAAACAAAGAACATTGTAGTTGAGAGATTAATGGCACAAGAAATCTTTTTGTAGTAGCAGTGAGTGTAGGATTGCAAAGAATACCAGAGTCATGTAGCTTATTCATCTGTTAGCGACCTTCCTAACTTCTCTTTTGAAAGGATATTTTTATATCTAGAGGGCAGTTTTTTCCCCTCAAAACTATAAATGTTGTCTCAAATCTATGGATTCTTTCTACGTAGCTTGAATCATATGAGAGTATTTGTTTATCTGGGTTTATTTTTTACTTTTTTCCTGAGTAAAAATTTCAAAACAAAAGAAAATTATTTTTAATGCAGACATTCAGCTCATACATTGGCTTAAAACCATATGATTTAAATTATAAGATAAAATTTGAGAAAATCTTCATCAATGCCTATCTTACCAGCTTCACCAACTCTATCCAGTTTTTACTGAAATCAACAGAACATGTGGCTAAGATTTGGATAGGGTATTCTGTTTTCTCTTTCTCTTCCTGAGGTTAAATTTATACCCTACAGTGTATTCTTAATGGATTTAGCTGCTACTTTCATTTAATCTTACTAGAATTAACTCCTATTTTTTCAAGGTATACATTATCACTCTTGGCGAAGTATTTAATTGTAACAAACTAACTGTGTCTAAAGTTCTGTGTATTCCAGTGGAAATCAGTTGTAGTTTCACCAACAAAGTTTATTGGGATTGACATTTTTGTAGCCATCATCTGCCTTGGTGAAGCACAGGAAGACTATGAGTAGCTACTATCTTCCCATCCCACTGGTTGCTCCAGAGGGGCACAATCCCTTCTCCTGCCTCTCTGAACTAAAGGCTTTCCCAGCACCATCTTCTGTTACAGATCTCCTTCAATACTTGGTCAGAGACACCTCTCACTAGACCAGGTGGCTCAAAGCTCCATCCAACCTGGCCTTAAACATTTCCGGAGTTGGGGCATCCACAGCCAATTTGAGAAACTTGTGCCAGTGTCTCACCACCATCATAGTGAACAATTTTTTCCTAATATCTGACCTAAACCAACCCTCTTTCAGTTTTAAGCCATTCCACCTTGTCCTAACACTCTCCCCTGTTGTAAAAAGTCCCTCCCTCTTGTAGCCGCTTTAGGTACTGGAAGGTGCTATAAGGTGTCCCCAGAGCCTTCTCTTCTCCAGAATGAACAGTCCCATCTCTCTCAGCCTGTTTCCATTGGAGGGGTACTCCAGCCCTCTGAACGTCTTCATGGTGGGCTACTTTGTTGTAAAGTATGGTCATAGGGTCTTGAGCTTTGAGTGGCCAAACAAGGAAATTGTGGCAGGCAGCAAATGTTATGAAGTCAGTAAAGAGAGTAGACAAGAAGATGCAGAATGTTGTCACATATGTAAAAAGCCAAGATGAAAAGAATGGATTTGCAGCATAAATAATTTTTCCCTCTTGGGAACTTGATGTCTCTGAATAAGAAACCGCAATCCAGTCTAATGTTCTGCCTCCAAGTATGTATCCTTACCACTGCCCAAGTGCCAGAATTATGCTTATATAGCCTTGTGACCAGTCAATTCAGTGAACTCCTTAATGTGAAAGTATAATTTAAGAAAATACATTATACGTCTCCAGGTAAATCCCTTTCTCAGTTTCAGTTCAGTTGTACTCCATGTATTACCAATATAAAATTGCAACTGCATTTAAGAGTCAGAAAAGTACCATCCCATCAGCAGTGACCCACGATTATATCGGCCTGAAATTGTCAGAGACCTTTAGTTTATGTACAAAATTTCTACCTTCCTGCTTGCCTTGGCTGCATGTTCTCAGCCTGTCACTTGCAGGAGTATTGTAGGTGTGGTAAGTAAACCTGACATCCCTCTACCACCAAAAGGACAGGTTATCTACACTCTCTGTGATCTGCATGGTAATTCCTCAAAATCTTCTGGTGCCTCTCAGCACCTGCTCTGATATAAACTCATTTATTAAACCTAAGATGAATAAAAGAAAACAAACTAATGACACAGTATCCACTGTGAGCTCAAATGAGCCCCAGAATAAGTAGAAGGCAAGTGAGAATGAAGCATAGGAAGATTTAAGAAGTAGTAACTCTGTATTTCAAAAGCAGATTCAGATTAACTAACTGAGCCATTTGTGATCTCATCTAATCTTTTCTTCCACCCTCCCCAGGAGACCACGAGCAGCCTTTGAGCGAGTGTAGGTCCCTGAATACCAACTGTCATATCAACACAACATCTCCAGCATGCAATTGTACCAAAAAAGAGTTCTGCACAAGTGAAATCTGAATGAAAACTATTAACACTTCAACACTTAGCATTTACTTTTTTTTTCTAGGTTTTCATTTTTTAAGTATCCTTAGACGTGTTTGCTCAAGTGGAAATGCTTTTTTTGACAAAAAGGCTTCTCTTTCTGAAGGAATAGTTATTCTGACTTCAGCGAAACAACTTTAAGAAATTCCAACCCCCTTCACTTCCCTGCCCTGTCATTCCAGCACCACTGATTTGATACACCACTTCTCCAGCTGTGCTTGCACAGCAGTTTGTCTGGCTGCGCTGGTAAATAGGAACTTTGAAACAATCTAGATTAATAGTAGCACTCTGAAACAAACCACTGTTTTTAATCCAGGCTGTTGCTGTCATCTGCCTCTGCTACAGACTCATGAACTGTTGTCTCAGCCTGACAGGGGAAGTGGAGAGGAGTTTGAGATTTTCTTCACTCCATAAATCGCTCTGTTATGTACAGTTCAGGGGCAGATCTCATTGCACTTAGCTATGACTACAATGAGCTGAGATCAAAACCTCTGAATTGGGGCATCTTCATGAATATATTTACATGGGTACCAGGTATATAAACTCTATGGCACTTAATGTAGAGAAATCCAAATCATGCACAGAGTGATTCAGGTGACTTCAGCCAGGAGCCAGACTGAGATGCCCGTATCCAATGGGTACCTGTGTTTAGGTGACTGAAGTCAGCTGTAGGAGCCTACCTGAGTGTGGACTACATTGGCATACAGCTCTACTGGCTGTGTTGAGAAGCCCTCTGTTGGCTAAATGGGAGAGTAGACAGCTGCCAGGTCCATAATCTTAAACTGAATCCTAATCCTAAAAGTTTTACGTTCTCACAGTAGATGTTAGGTTCTGTGCCCACTCACATGTATCTCTTTCTTTTTGAGACCTCCCATGGCAGCCAGGCTGTGTGGGGCTGATAAGATGTGAGGTTCAGGCCTGATGAAGCACCAGGCAGGATGTTTGGATAGCATTACACACGAGTGCTCAGAAGGTCTAAATCCTGATTTATGGGTAGGTGTGTCTTGTGCATAGACATTTCTCTAATG
Organism: Illadopsis cleaveri; assembly: GCA_013399915.1. Classification (NCBI taxonomy): domain Eukaryota; kingdom Metazoa; phylum Chordata; class Aves; order Passeriformes; family Timaliidae; genus Illadopsis; species Illadopsis cleaveri. Next base: position 52,493 of record VXBB01010353.1, on the reverse strand, counting down.
GTACAGCCACTGTGTGTAGCTTTCCATGCCATGTCACCTCTTAGTTCTGCCATGAGGGCTCTCTGTGAGTTTCCGTGCTGAATCAACCTTTAGGAAATCATAATGTTACTCTGGACAGACTTACCCCTGACTCCAAAGCCAACTATATTGGAAGAAGTCATGTGATGATACATGGAGGCACTAAGAAACTCGACAAGGAGGGGAAAGAAGGGGGACAGCAGAAACTTAAATCACTTTTACACCAGACAAAAAATTGCAAAAACATACAAATTTTACATATATATTTTTAAAAATCAAAGCAAAGTGACAGAATACCCTGAGAATCTGTAAAGCTTAATATGTGAACAGCATGCTTCACTGCCTAACACGCTGAGCAGTTAGGTTTCCTGCTTACAGACTAATTGATAAGGCATGTGCATAATTAACATAATACTTATGTAATGAAAAATTAATTTAAGGTTCCTTTTCACTTTGGATATTAACTTATTTTAAAAAATAAATATTCTTGAAGATTGTAAATAATGAAAAAATATATACTATGTTTCTAATACCTTGAAAAATAAGTACTTCAGAAAGGCTTTCTGAAATACAAATTGGAAATTAATTTGAATCTAAATGTATCACTGTAGATTGTACATAATATTTTTCCAAAAATTACCTGTCCATTTTATGACATGATAATACGTGCATTATTTTCACCTCAGTACCTATACATTTAACAACCCTGCAGAACTATATAGTCAAGAAGAATGAAGAATGATGATGAGAAATTGAAATGATCTACAATTAGACTAAGGTGGTTGGTTTTTTTTGTAATTTTTGATGTAGAATATAGTGCACTGTGTAGGAAGAAGTCTTTCAATTTTTGCTCTCAGATTCAAGGTTGTGAAAATATAAAATTCAAATTTCTTTATATTTTGATTGATTTTGCCTTCATTCAAAACCACCTCATTTTAATATGTGTTTTAAAACTTTATTTAAAACTTACTTTGAATTATAAGTTAAGTTGATTTTTCTAAGATTTATAGTACCAACATTTAGCTTGGAAAAACTGTCTTCATCCATTGTAACAGAGCTAAGAAAATCAGGGAGCAATATAAATCTCTAATTTAAAAATAAATTAAAGAATTCCTTTAGTTTCTTCCTGGATGTTAAAAATAACTTTTTTTAAAACTTCTTGAGGTCTACAGTTTCTATAAGTAGGGAATATTTTTTTAATATTTTCATCTCAATCTCCTGATCTGGGAAAAAAAGTAGGGGAAGATTGAGTTGTTTGGGAAATGAGGAGATCTTATTTATTTGCAGGGTATTTTAGATGTGACTCAGACAGCAAAAACTTCACATCTGTCTTGCCATTATGCCTAACTTAGTCATTCCTTAGAAAAGCAGGTGAATTTTGCAATGGAGATCAAGAGTCAAGGGATGGAAAAGGCAGGAAGGTCAATGGCACAGGTCTACAAAGGGGAATTAAGTTTCCCAGGGTGTGGGGGACGTATGAAGGCAATTGAATGGGCTTTTGAGAAGGGTTTTATTTATTTAATATTCAGTGACATTAAATGCATAAGGACAAGGGATGAGGCAGTCTGCAGACAAGACACTTGACTGGATGAGTACATTAAGAATTGAATAGGGCTGAAAGTCTCAGTAAGATCTTTCTGCAGAAATCTGGATGGCTTCTCTTCTTTTGTCTTTTCTCCCTCTCCATCCCAGCCCTTCTTAGTCATTCTCATTCTTCCCAACCTACTTAGGGTATGAAGTCTTCATCTCAATTTTGCATCTGCTGCATGCTCACACGTCTGCATCAAGATCACCTACTTCTATCTCTGAGTTTCCACAAGAAGTATTTCCTCCCAGCCCTCCTTTTCCAATTCCTCCTACCTTCTCCTTTGAATTTATCATTGGATTGAATTCAGATATCAAAGAACTGAAAGAAACTAAAAAAAGAAAGTAATTTAGTCATAGGTACCTCTCATATATCTTGGATTCCAGTCTTTCTGTGGATTGTATGGGTGAGATCCATAAGTGTGTAGCTGTGCAGGGGAGCATAAGAGAAGATCTGTTTAAGACAGGGTGATGACAGTGCTTGGGTCTGAAAAACAGCCTGAATTAAAAATAATATTTCTGTACCCAAGGTAATGACTTCCTATTTCAGGCTCATTTAGCAGCAGCCTGGTGGGAACTCTGTTCTGTTGTGCAGTCACCCATAGAAGCCTACAAGTGAAGCACAAAATATAGCATAGGTAGAACCTTCTCTCACAAGATGACAAAAATGCCTTGAAACCTCTATGCATTCATCCCCTTAAAACATCTCTTACCTCAGGAGGAGTATGACAGATATTTCCTCCAGAGCTTTTACATCTCCAGATGCAGACACTGGGCACTATCTCTCGTCATGTAGTTACTCTGGAATTTCTGTTGTATGTAGAAAACAGATGCTTTTTCCACAACGCTCTATCTTTTTGATGAAGACCCACTGTCTTTCCTAGAGACTGAAAGTGGGAAATTAATCCAAAGTTTACTTAGCCCTACACAACCCAATGTGTAAACTATTTGCTATTTTTCTGTAGCAGCAACTTATATCTTCTATCTTGTCTTTGCAAATCCTGAGAAAGCAGATGTAGTGGGACTTGGAACAGTACTCAGGGAAACATGGAGGCAGGGATATCTTTGGACAGAAAATGACTGCTGAAGTACCCTTCAAAGGCAGGAAAGCCTGCAGTGCTTTCAACAAAATCATGCACATTTATGTTATAAATCAAGTGTTCTCTGTGACACTTCCCAGTATCACATCCTACAGACATCCACAATTTCTAATGTGCACACCATCTGACGAGGTCTTAATCCCTTTGCCCCAAAAGCCTTTTTGGACACCCATTACTCTCTGCAGTTAAGCATGAGCTTCGTTGGCACTTAGAGACATTCAGTAAGATGCACTGTATGAAAAGGCTCCTTGGAAAAAGGCACGTGGGCAAATCACACTTGGAAGCATTTTGCTAAACACTTAATTCCTTTTTATGCGCTTTATGAGAAAGGGTGTTGTGAGATATTGCATTAAGTGATGTTTTACATGTAAAATATAAAGGATAACTGGTTGGTGAATTCTTTCTGACATTAGCAATGTTCACTGAATTTTGAGATAACCAAAAAAAAAAAAAAAAAAGCTCATTTGGCTGATAACATTAATTGCCAAAACCTAGGCAAGTTATTCTCCATTCCCTGGAAAGCCATTGTTGAAGAGTTGTCATTTCTAGAACATAATCCATTGCACTCTAAAGTAGATATTGTCTGCTACAATTGAGATAAACTGAGTCTTAACATTCTAAAATCTAATACTATCTTAGATTTGGCTTTGTTTACAAGGAAGAAGCTTCAGAAGAGCTACTTGGAAAAATAACCTTGGTAGCAGTAATCACAAATTTAAATGAAATAGCCTGTAATTAAGGCACTCAATTCAAGATGGATGACTTTGAACTATTCACTAAAATCAGTGTAAATGAAAAATAAAGGACAAGAACAGAGTGAAAGATTGAAATTTCCTTTAAGGTGCTGTGGAACATCTTAAATTACAAGCAAAAACATTGCATAAAAGGACTTCAAACTGTCTGTGAAGTATTCCAGAAGTAATATACAGAATGAATGGAAAAGGAAAAAAAATAGAATAAAATGAAAGAGGTGTCAGAACTCAACCTAATTCAGTTCTTATAAAAGAAACCAAAACAAATGGAAAGAGATTATTCACTAAAAAGTGCAAAAGAGAACAAAGCAAGTAGAAGCAGATATTAAGAAGCAAGAATGGAGTCATTATTTAAAATAGTGTAGGTATGACCTGTGAAACAGTGACTGATGCATATCCATTTTCAATTTGGCTGATAATATTGGTGATGGAGAAAAAGACAGGAAAGCTACAGACAGTGAAAAATAATAACCTAAACCAAGGTACTATGAAATTTTATAATGAAAGAATAAAAAAAAAAATTGGGGAAGGGTAATCATGACAGAAGGTATATGTGCACATTTTTCTGCTGTTTAGAAAAAATACGGAAATAAAAGCAAAAATAAAGAATAGCAAACTGCAGCTGACAAAGGAAATTTTGGCTTTAAAGCAGACTGGATTAATCAATATTTGTCTGGACAAAAGTTACTTTGGAGGACAAAAATAATTGCTTATTTTGGTAAGTCTGAATGCTTTTATAATGATAGTATAGAGAATAAATTTTACCTGAAATTATGATCTATATCCTCCAAACAGGAAGACAGCAATAGTATAGGGATATACCTGTAAGTGACAAGAGAGTCACAACTGTAGTCACACAAGATCTGCAACCCAGATTTTGGCTATGTGCCCTGACTGAATACCCATGTTTCAGCTTCTTTTTTCCTTCATTCTGCCTCCTCTTAATCCTTCTATCCTGGTTCCAGACAAGCCAGGGTCAATTTTGGCAGTAGCCAGGGGTGGGGATGGCTGGGACATGGAGGCCATTTTCTAACACATGACATGATTTTCCAGGAAAAGGAAATGTTTTTTCCAGGTTGGGGTAGCATGGTCAGGAAGTGGTAGGGTATTGTTGAGCTCCATCCACAGTGAGTGGTGACTCACTTCCCTCTCTTGTTGCTGTTGCTGATTATCTTATCTCATTGCTGTTCCCAGTTAATTGTTCTGATCTCATCCTGTGATCTTTATCTTTTTTGCCTCCACTTCTCCTCTCTGTGGGGGTGCATTTTTATAAGGTTTAATTTGTAAGGTAAGTTGGATTCATTGCATCCCTTTTTGTTCAGCCACTGCCCCACAGTTCACCTTCTGTTCAGTTAATGCCCTGCAATTCACCCCAAATGGTTCCTGCCCTCCAACTCTTGTTTTGTCTCAACACTGTTCTTGCCCATCTTAATTTTAATAACCCCCTGGTCTTGTCAATCATCTCAGAGCCTCTCCTTGAGTCCTAGAAAAATCCTAGAGGGACGTGGGGTGATTGGGTAAAACCAGAATTTTCCCCTCCTATTTTTCCCCTGACTGGTTCTTGTGTATGTTTATTGTGTTTTTTACTGTACTCCAACATTTTCCTGTTGGTTTGTTCAAATTCCCCCTTAAAAGCTATTGTTCCCTGAGGGTCAGGGTCTTTTCCACGAGGCAGACGCTCTGAGGGAAGGACCCCACCCCAGGGGCCCCCCAATAAACCCCTCGTTGCCGAGCCTTGGGAAGAGTCCCTCCTTCTTCCACCGCCATCGACACTCTAACACTCCCGGTCAGCCAGAATCCACAGGATTGTTTCGGTGCTGGGGCTAACCGAGCCGACGATACAGACAGGCAGTCAGTCACCGCAACACCTCTCCAGCAGCAGGAGGGGGAAGTGGGGGTGATCAAGTGGTACATGGTTTCAGTTGAAACATTTAACTGGAGAATACCATTCAAAAACCATGACACCTTCCCATCCTCTCTTTCTGGCCAGCAACATCAACAGAAACTGTATTTTAAACATAACTTCTTTTTTTATATTTTTGGTCTGACAATATTTCCACCAAATAAAACCAAACAAACCAAAGTAAAATTGGAGTTGATTTATTTATGAAAAGAAAGAGTTTTACACCTGACTTCCACAATGCAATAAGGTGTTTGGGAATCAGCTTGGCATTTGAGCTCTCCAACCAGCCACTGTCTCCCGTGGAACTTGCCGTCAACCCTTTATACTTAGACATCTGTATTTAACAAAGTAGTAAGCAGAAGGTTAAGCCCCATTAACATCAGTGGCTGAGTTGATACAGGTGTTTAAGTGTTACCTTGAATGAGGATGCTGGGCTCAGCTATATTATTAATACAAAATCCTGCAGACTTCTTGGTACAAAGTGCTGATTACCCTCAGTGTGGGAGTTCGGAGGTGAGATNAGTGATGGACAGGACTTATACTTAGGGAAAAACCAAAGGGTTTAACATGGGGGTACAGGGAGGAACCATTTTAAAACAAGGAACAAATGCATGCAGAACTTGGTGAAACCCAAAATGCACCACAACACCTCAGTTTGATCTTTTACAAAGAAATTGGGGTGACTCTGTGTAAGCAATTATTGCCTGGTGCTTTCCTACTCACATGAAAGTCTGTAATTAAACAATCTACTGTCTTGGCTTTACAAACACTTTTGGACATATCAGGCTAAATTTGTAATCATTATAATGCCTTATATCTAGTTAATTATCTATACTTTTATCATATTAACATAGTGTGTGGTCTGGCTTTTCTCCTTTTTGGGAGGGATTTCTTCTGGCTACAAAAGGTGGCCAGACTGAGGCCTACATCCCCAAAGCTTTTCAAAGTAACTATTATTTCTCTGTCACTCACATCTAAATGTATTAAGAAACTCATGGATGCAGATTAGCCACAGAATATGTACATGGGAAGTTTTTATTTTCATGCACAATTAAGTAGTTAAATGAAGTTATTTAGACAATTGAAATCTGCCAGTTACTTTAAGCATTTTTATAATGGAGTAAGCAATTCCTTGTAGGAGGAGTCAGGGCACTATTGTCACCCAGCTAAAATTAGGGATCAAAACAATGACACAAATACAAGAAATAGAATTTTGTGCTCAGAAAGGGATAGCCCTTTACAGTGTACTGGAAAATGCCTCAAGGTTGTTTTGAACAAAACTCTCAAGGAATGCTCTGGCAAATGACCTGACAGCAGCCATGATTTATTTGTATTTTCTTAGATGTTTCTCTTGAGTCAAAAGAACAGATTATAACCTAGTTTATCTGTGACATGAGATCATTAAATCGAGGAAGTAAAAAATGATTCCTCTCCTGGGCAGAGTTCTTTAAAATGCTGTTTCTAATAATTTTCTGGCCTTAGCAAGTTCACTGCTTTGCCATATTTACAACATGTATTATATTAAAGCCTCTCACACACATCATTTTGGGGTCAGATAAATGGATAATACATACTGTATTATAATATGGTATGGCACTTCCAAATATAGATCATTATAAAAGTGCATTTTAACATGGAATATTTCTAGAAAAGCAATATCTAATGAATGTTTTATATTTTCACTTTACAGAGATTTTTGATGTTTGGGAACACAGATGGTGAAATCAATAAAACAACAATGTCTGAATAGGATCTATCATGAATTATTCTTTCACCCATAGACAGACTACTGCTGTGGAGGCAGAGCTGAACAGAAATGCTAAAGGAGTTAGTTTCCCTTTTATTACCAAGGTATTATCTTGAATATCATATTCTTTTAAAGTGTAAATTAGCCAGATATTCAAAATAGTTTTGTTTATAATTCTGGGAAAATATTGGCTTTGTTTAATTTTTAAAGAAAAGTCCAAGCCCTGGATCTACTGAGATGCCATCAGTCTGATAAACACTGATATGCAACTGATTAAAGGGAGCATGAAAGGCATCGTTTCAGAAACACTGGTCTTGGTGGTAATCAGCACTTCATGAATAAGTGAGTTCTGTGCTCTGTGGATGTTAGTATCATTGTAGTGCAATAAAAGCTGACCTGTTCAGCCAGTGAGGAATCACTCTTAACTGCGGGAATCTGAAAGCTAACTTGAAAAACAAATCTCTGGATTACACGTGTAGTCAATGGTGATAGAGACCAGAACACCTACAGAGGACAGTCAGAGAGAATAAGTTTAGACAAATATTTCAAAATGGGGTATACTTGCTTTGTTCACTGATAATAAAACTGAAGTGTAGGGATCAAATTCACCTCTTTCTAATCTTTAACTATGTAAAAGTTAACATTCTAAGGTTTATTTTTCTGTATTGATGTAAAAGATATCTAGGTTATTTTGATTGACATATCTGCACAGAGGACATGTGAGTTTAGGTGAGATGGAATCCCCCTAATGACTCTGTATTAGGAAGTCTGTTTCACTTATAGCACTCCATGTAGTGTTCCTTCATTCCTGGCTCTGAAAAATTTCACAGATTTGAAGAAATGTGCTGATTTTATCTCTTCATACTACCTAAAACACACTTAGGCCAACACTTAACAAGAGATTCTCAAGCAAGGATCTAGTCTACTCATAGAAATATGTTACTTAAGAATGCATTTTAGGCATGCAATAAAATAAGCACACCATCACTATTATTTTCAGTGATTGAAGAAAGAGAATCCTTCTTCAGAGGCAGAGCCCTATTTCTTTTTATTGACTGTATAGATATACTAGCTGTTAATTTAATGGTAGGTCACTAGAGAAGGGCTCTATCTTGTCTATCTGTTAAAAAGCTAGTTAATTAGTTAGATAGTTACTCTAGGATATAATTTTTGGTTTTCTCTCATTTTTTTGCAACTGGTGGAGACAAGCATCTAGAGGATGATTCATCCTGAACCATTTCATAATTTCAAATCCTAATTTAGATATATCAATTTCATATGCAAGTGAATAGACTAGACTAGACTAGACTAGAATAGACTAGACTAGAATAGAAAGAATATTTGAATTCCAGTTGGAAGGGATGTAGAGCACTCATCCAGTCCAACTGCATGACCAATTCCAGGCCAACCAGATGTCAAAGCCTGTTGTTAAAGGCATTATCCAAACATCTCTTAAGCATTGATAGGCTTGAACTTCATAATTCTCATAAGAAATTGCACAAAAACAGAAACTGAAACTGAGATTTCCAAAACTACAGTCTTGTGAGGACAAGAATGAGAATGGTAGCGACTTGTAAACCAATCTTAATTTTTTTCAGAGAGTTCTACAGAATTTTTTCCCATAGAGGAAAAATATGGAAGCTGTTTACCAAATTTACATCTGTGGAAAATAGCTGCCAAACTTTTCACCCATTCAGTTTACTAAAAATTTTTTTAAAAAAGAGAGAGAAGATGTTTTCATATGAGGGAAAAAAATCTATACTCACAATAAAAAATTTCCATGGGAAACTAAATAGAGACACTCAGTATTACCCACCTGAACCAACTGGACTCCTGGGAGTCTACAAACACAAGCATGAACAATAATAGCCTCCACACGTGTAGGAGAATTCACTCAGTGAATTGCACTGAGGGATGGACATGTTCAGATAAATAACAACTTCCTCTGGACGATGTAATCCTGGCCTGAGCCTTTAGTGCCTTAATGTTTGTAGAGCCCTACAACAAACAGTACTAGGAAGGTACTGATCTTTACAAGGTTGTAGCCAGGAATAGAGAGTTCTGCATACACTTTTGAGGAACTGGAAAAGAAGTCCCTTCATCCTGACATCTGATCAGTAACCTATCATTTTCCTGGGACCCTCCAAAGGTCTCTGCACCTGTACATATTAAAGACTGCGAGAGATGAACTTAGAATTGAGGCGAAGCTTTCATTCTCCAAGGCAATACTTGCTTAACTCTTTTGAACTCAGTGCTCTGTACTCAGTCCTTGCCTTTTTCTGCTCATCTTGCTAGTGGAGTAAAACAAAAACAAAAACAAAAACAAACAAACAAAAAAATAAATCTGTCTTGTCACTTGTTTTCTTGTTTCCATTCATTTTGAAGGCCCTCTGGGACCTCCTTCTGCTTCCTTTACTTATCAGAAAAGAAGGGTTCTTGTTTTAATAAGATGGCTACCCCTAAATTTTGGGGTTCTGTTTTTGTCCAATCCATATTTTTCAATCACAGCCTATTCAGCAAGAAGGACTCTTTCTCTGGAAAATCACTTACATAAAAAATGCTTATGAAGAATTAGTGTGATGGGAAAGGTAAAAAGACATGTTTCATCTAAACTGCATTTTCACATCTCAGCCTTGTTAACATTGTACAAGTGATAGAAAAGTAATAATCAGATATTCTTCCTATGAGGTATTGACTGTTCTGTAGCACAAGGGAGATCCACATGAAGAAAATTAGCCCTAATGAAAAATATTAGAAAGGAAAGAAAACAAACAAAAAAAGAAATTTACAAAAAAGTAATTTATGTAATAACTGGATATGTTCATTTCAAATAGACTGTTGTGTGACCAAGCTTTTTTGTTAGCTACTTTTGTATGGACTGCCTTGCAATCAAAATAAATAATGGACAATAAACATAAGTGCCTCATATGAACCTGTTCAGAATTTATCTCTAATAACAATAGCCCTTTCTAATTAGAAGCAGATATTTAGTACTTGTTAATTGAAATTTATTTTTCAATACACCTTTACTGCCAATTTTTTAATTTACACTGAATACGTAATACTCTCAAGTTGGCAGTTCTCATCAGTAAGAAGTATTTCATACTGACTAAATCTAATCTAAGTGACACTATGCTATTTGTTTAATTTCAATTATTATTAAAGCTTCCTTAGTTAATCCATCTGCTATGTCCTTTAAGAACTATATTTGAAGAATTCATTCAGAAATGGCTGCAAAACATGTCAAAGTAGTCAATGAATCAAGGAAGAACTCTTGTCCTATATCTACAAGTCTTTGAAATTGTCCAAGTAGGTAAAGCAAACAATTTTGATTAACTGTCTTTGGGTAGGATTAGTAACTACCTAAGAAACTCTAATCTATGAAACAGTTGAAATTTCTAGGAAACCTCAATTTTGTCAAAGGAAATAGTCTAGAAGTACTGTAGGGTTGAATTTCTCAGTTTGAGATATTTAAATGTCTTATAACTTGGATTGGAAAAAAAAACCACCACCAAAATACTATGTTTAATCTCTCCAACAAAAATATATAGGTTAGTAGATCCCATTATTATTATGGTATTAATGTCTCCTGCTAACATATGGAAAGGCCCATTAAATCCACAACCATCCAGTAGTAAAACATATTTAATACCATCAAGTAGGATCTTGCTGAAAATTATTCTCATACAGTGAATCCTTTACTCCTCTGGAGGGATGTAAACTCCAATATACAGTGCAATGCATTCACTTAATGAAATACAAATTAATTTTTCAGCTATGCTGTCAATGTCCTAATATTTCCTATCTGAGCTACCTGACATGCAGGAGGGTTTGAGCTACCCTCAGTTTTTATTCTATGGATCAAAGACATTCACAATGGGCAAATTATGTGCTAAGCCATGTTCTTTTTAAAATACAGGAAAAAAGCATACAAACAAACAAGCCAACAAAAAACCCCAACCACATAACCACTCCAAAAAAAATCTGTCATAACAAACCAAACATGGACTATGACTGCAAAATTATCCCCTGGTAATAATCTAAGTAGAAGACCTAATGAACTGTTTATTTGGATCTAACTTTACTATCTCCATAGAATAAAAATTCAGTTTCTTACCCACAGAAGTCACCTTGTAATCAGCTTCTCAGTATTTTCTCCCAGTGTTTAAAAACATTGAGTAGCTCTCAGGCTACTTACAGTTTAACTAAATAAATTGATCCACACTATTTCTGTGTTTTATTGGAATGAGGTTTTTTTTAAGTACCCTTAGGACAAAACTTTTTCATTACCTCACAGTGATTACCTAGACACTACCCAAGTATGCTAACAGTCTAAAACTACTTCATAAAGAATGTGGGTTCATTTCTGCCTGAGGTCATGCAAGCCAGCTTTGCTGAGTGAGTTTTTAAAGGTAAAGGTGTCCATGAAGAGGGGACCATCCCAGTCAGTTGTTCAAAGAATGTGACTTTCTCAGCCATAGGCCAGACCCTCGGACTTCCCCAGTCTTTGGGCAATACTGATCACTGGTCTAAACATCCCTGGGCATTTGTACCAACATTCATACCCATTCTTGGCTCTGGTGTAGTGCTCAGTCATAATGGAGAATCAGTACACACAGGGGGAAACTGGGGAGAAACACTGATGCTTTTGTAACTAGAAATCTAAACAGCTTGGAATTTGCTGCAGCAGTCAGGTCACATGCTAGAAAGGTAGTAGAAAACTATTTAAATGTCTTCCCCAGCGTCTACTACTGTGACACACCTGAGCATCTGGAGCATTATGGATAAGCATGCTTACAGCAGTAGCAGTTGAGAGAGCACAAAACACTCACTGCTGTTTGCATGATTTTCAAGACAAAGTCAGGAAAGAAAATAACAGAAAATCAAAATAATAGTAGTAGCAGTACTTCTTTTTTTTTTCTTTTTTTTTTTTTAATTAATCATTAGTGTAACCTGAATAATCTCAGATACCCTACAGCATAAACAGTTTCAGAGAGGTATGTTATTAGTTATTTATTTTAAACAAATATATATTTATGATAACTAAATTATAGTTGATGAACTAGTGTTCATCTTTGTAGCCTGAAATCTCAGAGGGACAATATGATTTGTTCTATGCCAGTCAGTCTGTTACTCAGGACCTTGTCCAGATAGCTTTTGAATACCTCCAAGGACAGACTACACCACCTACCAGGGCACCTGTGCCAGTTTTCCTCTGCACTTGCAGTGAAAAAGTGTTTCCTGATGATCAGGAAACCTCCCATATTTCATCTTGTGCCTATTGCTTCTGTTGCTTCACTTGGCATCACTGAGAAAAGCCTGTCTCAGAAAGGGCTGCAGATATTTGTAAAGCTGAAATAATACAAATAGCCTCCAGGATGAAACCGAAAAAAGAACCTTTCTATCCGGAAAAGAGCTTTGCACAGATGTTTCATATTATATGTGCCATCTGAGGAGAAAAATGTGTGGTGTTATAGCAGTACTTCAGGCCATTTCTGAGTCGAGTCAGAGGAGAAGCCTGTCTTCTATTAACTATAGAATAAAGTGGCTGTTATCAAGAGTCAGAGAGGTTTTAGTCTTTGTAAATGAGCTTCAAATTTATGTATGCAGTTAGAAATGAACAAGAATTCATTGAATTCAAAGAACTTCTCAATTATTACAGGACAAAATAAAACACTAGAGTTGTAACAATGTATTTCTCCACTTTGATTCACCAAGATGACTCATTCTAATAATGTGGAAATTTATTTTAGGGTCTAAAATGTAGTTTGTCCTGTATGCCCATGCAGCTCTGGCTTAAATTATTCATTACTCATTTTGTACTGCTTAAGAACCCTTCTTAAACGTAATGCCAGAGGGGTTGCTAATTGCAATGGCAGTGTGATGCTGTGAACACCCGCACATATGACACGGCCAAAACCCAATTTATTTCTCAGGGATCATCATCAAAACAGTCTGTTAATAATAGCTTGTAGTCAAGAGCAATGGAGACATTAGAATTATTTTTAAATGTGAAGTCACAGAAATAATATAGGTAGGCTTAAAAAGTAATTTTTGAAAAGCTGACATTTCTCACCACTCAGACAAGGAACAGCTCAAAAGTGATAGAACTCTAAAGCTCTATGCATTTTGAGCTATGATTAAGCAGGGTTTGATGATAAAATAGAAGTACTATTGTTTGTTGCTTTTACATGCCATATCCACTAATTTTCATAGACTTTCAGAGAGTGTGACATTATAGTTAAATGTGATTCACAATAATGATTTATTAATGAAGCCCTAATTCATGTATTAGGCAAGAGACTAAAGTATGCAGCATAATAACATTGTCCAGAGCTTTAAATATAGGCAATTTTTTTGCTCTATATCAAAGAGTCTGGAATCGCTTTTCAGGCTTGAATGCCTTTGTAATGGAAGATGCAGACTGCACGCACATTGAAAAATCCTGAGGATAATGAGTTTGCTAAAGAAGATCCTTTTGATATGCTACAGAAGTAAAGCATCAGCAACAGCTACTATATGAAAAGTTAGTGTTCGCACTGACTTTACTGACTCTGTAAGTGATGGTATGGTACAAGGGAAAACTGGTCTGTTTTGAATTTTAGTGAGACAAAAATAAATGAAGTTCCAAACACGATTTTGAATAAGGTTCGCATCTCTTCTCTGAATGTGATGATCCTAAAATCAGAATATATGCCAGGAAAAGAAATCTTACAAATAAATCTTAATTCATTAAAAGAGGTACTGCAAAAAGACCCAAACAAAGTCAAGAGAGTGTCCAAGCACAAGAACATTAGTTAGTCTGTCATGACTTTATGTGTTTATTGGAAAGTGTCCCCATGAATGCATTTACATATGCAGGAGAAGCAGAAATATTTGCAACCTTTCAAATAAAAGTCTTTATTATACTTAAATGTACATTTTACTGGCAGTTTTCTTATAGATATGCACTATATGAATGAACTACTATCCATATGTAATAGGCCATAAGTGAAAATCAACTTAAGAGGAGCAAAGACTGTTGCGGTGGTCANACAAAACAAAGGGATTGGGAGCAGCAGTTGCAAGGCAAACAGCTTGGGATAAAGAAAAAGGGGAGTGAACGGGGCGGGGTACATGGGACAAACCATTACGTAAAAAACTTATAAATAAATGAAGCATTAAACAGAGAAAGCCAAAAATCCACACTACAACAAAAGACAATAATTAGAGTTTTATTTTGCTGGGATGTTTAGAAAATTTGTATCTGTGAATAACAGTTCTCTACCACAGGACAATAGCAGATATCAGTCAAAATACTGTGCTTCAAACGGGGCCAGCCACAGACAAGTGTGGCTCTTGTAGCCACGCATCTTTTGAAAGTCCTTAATGGTATATGAACATGGTATCATGGTATCATTCAGTGGTAAATAGTTTTCACAGATCCTGGAATCACAGGAAACTGGGCTCATTACATTTGCAAAATAAAGTGTATATTAAAACAGTTAGTCCTCCCCACCAAACAGATACAGTGCCAAAACTAGATATCTAAGATGTCTGTAAAAGCATAAACTCTGTGTAATTTTGAAAACTCAACCCCACATTTGATTAGATGAGTATAATCAAAGTTCAGATTCAAATCTCATAGCTTCTGCCTTTTCTTCTTTAATCAAGAGTAAAATAGCTGTTTTAAAATTTAACATATTTAAGGATCCCTACTGACTGTCAGAGGAGGTACCAATGTGTAAATCCCAGCTAAGAGTTAGGCTTTCCAAATCTCATCCATCTGAAGGAGAGCCAGATCTAGATTTTATAAATAATTAGGAACACAGACATGACAGAACCTTAACAAAGCATATAAGCATTTGTTTGCTAATGATTGATGAGCAGAGCTATACTACAGAGAGTAGCACTGTCAGGATGAATGCTTTCCTTTCACAAGCATTTATTTTTTTTAATGTATTATGATATTAAAATTTAATATTCATCTGAATGTTCTGAATGTTCTCATCTAAAAAAATGTGCATGTAATTTATCCTGGGAATAAACAAGCTAAATTTAGGTTGAAAGGCCAAGGAGATATAAATTAAGGCAACGGAAAATTCTGTTCTGCTCAGATGAAAATTTGTTTTTAAATCTATTTTATATTGTTATCAGCAACAAAAAAGAACTTAAAGGAGCTCCTTTGTTTCACTACTTGCTTTTGTTCAATAAGGCTTAGGGTTATTATAGAAAATGTTATAAAAATCCAGTGTGTGTCATCCTGAAAATATAGCTTTGAAATACTTCAAGAAAGAGTAAATGTATCTTTAAAAGATCTGCACAATAATAATGTTGAAGCTGGGCATTCTGTACCGATAAAGGTAAAAGAATCATAAAAGTAGCAGGCCAAGATGAAGTAGCAATGGATTTAATACCTCACTCACTTGTTAAATTCTGTGACCTATGGTATTCAGGTCAGAATACATGCTTTCAAAGGTGTACCAAATTAAAGTTAGAAACCAAATCCAGGGCATATGAATTTTCTTACTCTGTGGATTGTACAAAATCTTTATGCTTTTAACAACATCTAAGAAAAAAAAGAAATTTTCTTGATCATAGAACAGTCATTCTTTGGGATTCCACTTCACTTGTCAGAAATGAAAGTAGAATAAAATATTCAGAACCCAAAGACTGAAATAGCAACTGTCTTTTGTAACTGGATGTTGCAAGTAAATATAGAAACAGCAGTCAACAGTCAGGAGGCTCTGCAGAGGGATCTGGACAGGCTGGATGAATGGGCTGAGGCCAACAGTTTGGGGTTCAACAAGGTAAAAAGCCCAGTCCTTCATTTGAGTCACAACAACCTCCTGCACTTCTGCAGGCTGGGGAAGAGTGGCTGGAAAGCTGCACATCACAAAAGAACCTTGGTGAAGGCCAACAGCAGCTGAACATGAGCCAGAGTGCACCCGGGTGGTCAGGAAGGCCAAAGGCATCCTGGTCTGAATCAGAAATAGTGTGGCCAACAGGACCAGGGCAGTGACTGTCTCCCTGAACTCAGCACTGGTGAGGCTGAACTTCAAATCCTGTGTTCAGTTTTGGGTCTCTCACTAAAAGAAAGACATTGAGGCACTGGAGAATGTCCAGGGAAAGGCAAAAGAGCAGAGGAAGTGTCTGGAGCACATCTGATGAGGAGCAGCTGAGGTGAGGGAAATACTAAAGGTAAGAAGACTCAGAAAACAGTGAAAGCAGGCCCCAGAAACAGAAAGAGCAGAACTTAGAATTAGCTGCAGCTGTAAAGCTTGAAAGTAGGAAAAGTCACAATAGTACAGCAAGCAAGGACATGAAACGAGCCTTAGGCTTGGCTAAGATAGACCTTAAGACTGCAGAAAAATATGCTTAGCAAGATAGTAGAAGGTTTTAAGCTTAATAATAGAGTATTGTGTATTGTTAATAGCAAGCATACGAGCAAGCATTGTTTGAAGCAGGTGTGTGTGTGCTTTCAGTGACTGGCTAGAACAATTGTCTGTAAGCTTTAGCAATGTGCTATTGGCTAGAAAGTTTTTAAAATGCCCTGTAACAAAGAAATCTTTGGCTGCTGCTGGCAGATGTGAACTGTTGCCATCTTTCAAACGTCTCACCCTGTTATGAGGCTGATGTCACAATAAAGGCTCAAAGGAATGGCTCTCAGTGGTGCCTTCCCATTGGTGCAAAACCTCCAACACATTGAGGTAGCTGAGTGTGTTTAGCCTAGAGAAAAGGAAGCTCAGAGGAAACCTTACAACTACTCTATAAATACCTGAAAGAAGGGTGCATTCAGGTGGGGGTTGGTCTCTTCTCCCAGGCAACAAGCAACAGGATGAGATGAAATGTCCTCAAGTTGCATATGACAAGGTTTAGTTGGGATATTAGGAAAAATTTCTTCATGGGAAGGGTTGTAAAGTGTTGGAACAGACTGCCCAGGAAAGTGGCAGAGTCACCATCCCTGAAAGTGTTCAACCAACATGCAGACATGGCATTTGAGGTGAACATGGTTTAGTGGTGAACATGGTGGTAGTTCTGGGTTAGTGGTTANGTACAGCAAGCAAGGACATGAAACGAGCCTTAGGCTTGGCTAAGATAGACCTTAAGACTGCAGAAAAATAAGCCTAGCAAGATAGTAGAAAGTTTTAAGCTTAATAAGAATATTGTATGTTGTTAATAGAAAGCATACAAGCAAGCATTGTTTGAAGCAGGTGTACATGTACTTTTAGTGATTGGCTAGACCAATTGTCTGTAAGCTTTAGCAATATGCTATTGGTTAGAAAGTTTTTAAAATGCCGTGTAAAAAAGAAATCTTTGGCTGCTGCTGGCAGACGTGAACTGTTGCCATCTTTCAAACGTCTCACCCTCTTATGAGGCTGATGTCACAATAAAGGCTCAAAGGAATGGCTCTCAGTGGTGCCTTCCCATTGGTGCAAAACCTCCAACACATTGAGGTAGCTGAGTGTGTTTAGCCTAGAGAAAAGGAAGCTCAGAGGAAACCTTACAACTACTCTATAAATACCTGAAAGAAGGGTGCATTCAGGTGGGGGTTGGTCTCTTCTCCCAGGCAACAAGCAACAGGATGAGATGAAATGTCCTCAAGTTGCATATGACAAGGTTTAGTTGGGATATTAGGAAAAATTTCTTCATGGGAAGGGTTGTAAAGTGTTGGAACAGACTGCCCAGGAAAGTGGCAGAGTCACCATCCCTGAAAGTGTTCAACCAACATGCAGACATGGCATTTGAGGTGAACATGGTTTAGTGGTGAACATGGTGGTAGTTCTGGGTTAGTGGTTAGACTTGATGGTCTTAGAGGTCTTTTCCCACCTTAATGATTCTATTATTTTATGATTCTGTACACCCCATGCAATCTTCATTTTTTTCTCTTGGAATGCTTTCTAGGACAGTTTCTGATATGCACAGTGTTTCATTCAGTGACTGAGCAGTCTATTGATAAGCTTGAAGGCTGAAATTCCCTTATCTGGCAAAAATAGAGCTGAAAAGAAATGATGAACTTTCCTGAAGGAAGCAGCAAAATCTATGAAGCAAATGTAAATCTTGGAGTAGAATTTCCTGTTACAAGAGCTTATTCAAGTCCTTTTGAAGATATCTTTGCTGAGGTGACAAGTTTAGATAATTTCCTCTTGCATAATATGCAATTAATATTACCCGAATTCAGGTAGTAGGAGTAGAACTCAGTAGGGAGTTCTCCTGCTAGATGTAATATAAAGTATTTTAAATGGATTAAATTTGGACTAAGTAAAATGAAACATTCTATCCTAAGCATCTAATTTGCTTTGCACTTATACATTTACACACTGGCAGAAGGAGACCAATATAACTGTGAGATACAATCTGATCATATTGCGCTGAGATACAATTGGTACCTAAAATCAGCTGGGATTACAAATAATAATAGGAATCCATGGAGATGTCATATTCAGCACAGACCTAGGAAGGCTGGTGCTAGAATATTGGAGATTTGATGTGCAGTATATCTGATCTCCAAGAATTCCCTCAATTGCATACCAACCTTCCACTTTCTTTATCTTACCACTTAAAAGGTTTTTTTGATTATACATGAAGGCATTTTCAATTTATTTGGAATGTCATTTTACTTATCCCTGCCTGACTTTCATGAGACAGCATAATACAGTTCCAAATTATTTGCTGAAGAACATTTGACTCCCAGTTGTCTGAGAGTTTGGAAGAAAGAGTAAAGACAGGTTAATAGCTGTGTCTTTCTCTGTCTAAAAGATGACTTTCATTCTAAAAAAAGGCAGTGGAAGTTGTTTGCTTATGCAAGGCCTTTTATTAACCTTTCTAAATCCAAGGCAGGGACAAAATGAGAAAGCAAATGAACATTTAAGATTGAGAATAATCAACCTGAAATGTAAAAGAGTCAGTGCTTTGCCAAGAGTTTAGCTAGAAAGGCTATTTAAGGAATATGTGAAGGAGAAGGAAGTCTTCTTAAGAATACAAGAAAAATATTTAGCAACAAAAGTCAGATTTGTCTAAACTGGGAGCTGTCACTTCTCTTTCAAGTCATCACCTAGGATAGACAGGGACTTCCAAGGATCATGTCATTCAACATACATTAAGTACCTTCCTTGTATTTATAAACTTGATTTCTGTCTATCCTCTACCATGCTAAATGGAGACATGTTTACCTCCTTACATGGGGTAAAAAGGGTGTCAGCTATGCCAGGTGTGTTACATGAATTCTATATTTTAGATGTCAAGATTGGCGAGACGATTCTTCAAATCTTTGATGATCAAGAAAAACATGAAAAGGTTACGTCAGCTATTAAGAATGGGTGGTACTCTAATACAGAATAATGAATGCATTCAGCTATTTGAATATTTTATTTAGAAAGTTACACTTGAGGGCAAATATACTTTTGGTCTGGTTCCTTTTACAATGCTGTTATATATTGCAAATTGAGTCTAAAAGAGGACACCATTTAATACTCAAGATCACAAAAATTTCCATATCAAGCACATAACAGTTAACAACCAAATGTGCTATTTCTTAATCACAAGCCCTTCAGATGAGACACAAGGTCTGAAAATCAAAAAGATTTTGTATAGCTAACAGATAATGAATAAGGATTCAAAAACTCAGACTCCCTATTTTTTATTCTCTTCATGTAGGAGGTTAGATGAAAGTTTTCTATCACATATTTTATTCAATCTATAAATGCAATGAGTAAACTAAGCTGAGTGTATCATTTATTAGTCCAAACAGCATGTAGTAAATATCAATACCATATCAGTTTTAGCTGTACTGCATTAGGACCCTCCCAGAAGTTTTACCAACACGCTTGTTGCTTTTATTTAAGACATATAAAAGGAAGAAGACACAGGAAAATAAGTTATTTTTCCAGATCTTAAATCAAAAGCCTGTTGACTTTAATATCTGAAAATATTTATCTTGTCAGAAATTGGAGGCTAGGAGCCGTACCTAGCCACTCACTAGGAAATACTTCACAGCAAGTAACAATCTGTAATATTGTTGCATATTCCCCAAATCTCACTTTGGAGCATACTGTAAGACTATTCCAACTCAGCTGGCCTTTCTGAGAAGCAGTAGAGTGGAAACTTTTGGGAACACTTGTAAATATTTTTTTCTTCTTCTCGCTGTTATGCTCTATTTTTCTCACCTCTGCAGTGAGCTGAGGGGGAAAAAAAAGTCTGTTGTTGTTCATTTTGCAATATGGAGGAACAGTTTGAAAACTGTCAAGCGACTTTTCTGATCACCAATTTTGTTATGTTAAAATTGCAATTTAACTGTCAAATTAAACAATGGAGAATCAAGTAAAGAATAGTGATTTCTGTACAGTAATTTTCTTAGGTAAAAAATCTCTCCCCTCACACACACTGTTTTTGAAATAAGAGAAAAATATTATTTTGAAGTTAAAAAAGAAAGTAGTGCAAAAGCTGTAGGCAATAAAGAATTATACACAAAACTATGAAAATAAAGACCTGGGAGGGACAACAGGAGATAATCTACTCCAGTTATCTGCATTGGACTGGGCTTGAATACAGTTAGATGATTTCTTTACCTAGACAGACTAGCATTCACCTGGTAGTAAGAATTTTCTTTGAAGAAATTGCACAATCTCCTTGCTCTACTGTAGTATTTCACTACCTGTGTAATAAGAATGCTCAGAATGCTCAGTTGCTACTGAGAATGATTAACAAGTGAACTGTAATTCTTGACATCATTTTGAGATCTTGAGACTGATAACTAAGGTTTTCATTAATGCTAGGATTGGTTTGGGATTTTTTCTAGTTCAAAGCAAGCAAAAGCATGTAATCTGTTCATATGTTTATCATATTGGTAAGTTTATAAATAATGTGCTGTTCTTTGTTGAAGGGCTTTTTCATTATGTGCATATACAAAGAAGACGGTCTGCCCTTATACCATAATTCAATTTCCAGGACCGACGTACAGGGTTTTGAAAGAAATTGGGACATCTTTTTTGTTAGAATTTCTCCAGCAATATCTATATGAGGAGAGGAGGTACAATCATATATATTTCTTTAATTCCCAGATTTTTTCTCCCCTGTGGGCACGTTATTAGTGTATTTCATGGCAGTCCATTCATAGCTGGATGATTAGAAATTCTTAGTGCTCATTTCCACAGCCAAAACCCAAACCAAGCCACCACCAACAAAACAGAACCAAGAAAAAAAAAAGGTTACCATAACCACATTTATGAGTTTCATTTGTCTGAACAGAGAGTTTGAATCTCTCATTAAGCTGTTTAATTAATTTAAATCAGATTTAACTTCCTTGGTTATAACTCCTTCCTGTAGTTGGCTACTGACAAGAACTGTATGGCTTCCTAATCCATCTGTAGGTGTAGTGGTCTGCCTCCCTGTTCCTCTGCCAGGCTTTTTTCCCAGCCAACCATAGTAATTTTTGAATCTACTAGCTAATTTTAGTTAAACCTGAGAAATGTCTGGAGGCCTCAGTGATTATCACTGCCTGAAAATGGGCAAAAAATTAGGAAAAAAAAAAAATCCAAATTATTCTCTATCCACCCTTTGGCTAAGGCTGAAATGTGAAAGTAGTTATCTAATTATGCACAGGAGAAATCAAACAGGAGAGAGCTACAGGAAACTAATCTGTAACTGGTGGGGCACACAAAATTTTGCACAGCTCTAGGTATGTTGAAATGGGTTGGGCAAAAAAAGGAAAAATTCTAAAATAGTTTAAATAGTACGGCTGCAGGTGAAACAGCATGTTGGACTGAGATTCCTGTATCCTGCTTTAGGTACGAAAAGCTTTTCTGACTCTGGTGCCTTCTTTACCCTCTGTTCAGGTAATGATAATTTTCTCCTCTTGCCTTTTTACTGAAGCAAAGTCATAGTGAGGGACTCACAAATCTCTTATCAAAAATTGCTGTTTGGCAGAGTCAGACCATTGTGTCAGTCGCATCACTGGCATTTAAGCATTGCTTAAAGAGTACTTACTTAGTTGCTTGAAGTAAAAATGTCTTACGCTGAGTCATGCCAAGACTTCAGAAATTTGGAGACCTGAAGTTCATAGAGAGTTCATATCAATAAGTGACTCAAAAGTTAAAAGCACTAAAGGCAGATAATGTTGGTATGGTGGAGAGAAATGGAAAGATGGTGCAATATTTAACTTTTTCTGAAAATCAACCAGTTATTGATATCTAGTATTGATATCTCCTGACTGAGGAACATCTTAAATTCACCTGGTATTGAGCCCCAGGCCATTTCTGACTCAGTGCTTCACAATTATCATTTCCTTTCACCTGAGATTCAGAATATTGGGTGCTCACATGGGTTTTGTCACTCACTCACCTTTGAACAGCAGCATTTACCTGTGCTCAGATATCATTAGCTGCTGGTAAAGTCAGCACATTGCAATGAATACCCCTGGGCTCTGCTCAGTCACAGATGGAACGAGGGACCCACAATGGTATGTTAGCCCTTTTTTCTGGTGCCTTCTGAAGTGTTGCCACTTGAGAACACAGTATTGGAATCACTGTATTTATTTACCTATGCGCCCACTTTTGGTGACCAGAGTTTTTCCATGGGAGTCTAATTTTAATACTTTCTGAAGTCATGATGTCTGATCAGATCATATATTGCAACAATGCATTTCTTCAGACTAGGTGGTGCAGTATTACCAAAGTCAAACTTTGAGTTAATTTTTTTTCAGTTTTCTGAATTCATAAGAAATGGTGAGTAGTGTCCAAAACCTACCAATTTCTTCAGGCAGTAAATACAAATCAATCGATACTAAGGAAAATAGAGATACTTTGTGCTCCATAAATACAGCCTCTAGAAAGAGACCAAGCCTGAGAATAAAAAGAGGTTGTTAACATCTATTTATTTAGCTTTGAACTCTGTAATTATCTTTCTCCCAAAGGCCTTATTTTATAACTTTCTCCACAAATCCTGGAAAGAATTTTAAAAATAGAAGAATATATTCATCTGTTTCAAACTGCAGAGAACAATACAATTTGCTGAGGAGTGTGTGCCTGCATGCATGAACATTTGAATGTGTATGCTGTTAGCAACTGGTATCATGTCCCAATTCTGTTTGAATTTTATCTCAGTGTCATTGTCTAACCTCAGCCAACAACTCACTGCCCCATACTGGGAGAGAATTGAAAGGGTAAAAGCAAGAAAATTCATGGGTTGATATATAACAATTTAATAGGTAAAACCAAGGCCACACACACAAGCAAAGAAATCAAGGAATTAATTCCCCACTTCCCATGGGCAGGCAGGTGTTCAGCCATTCCAAGGAGGGCAGGACTCCATCACAAATAGTGGGGACTTGGAAAAACAAACACATTGCTCCGAATGTCCCACTCCTTCCTTCTTCCTCCCCCAGCTCTATACGATGAGTATCATATGGTGTGGAATATTCTGTGTCTCAGTCAGGGTCAGCTGTCCTGGCTGTGTCCCCTCCCAGTTCCTTGTGCACCCCCAGCCTCCTCAATGCCAGGATGGGGATCAGCAGAAGAGGCCGTGATGCTTTGTGAGCATTGCCCAGCAGTTCTGAAAACACCCCTGTGTTGTTAACACATTTTCAAACACAGATCTAAAACACAGCCCTATTCTAGCTGCTATGAGGAAAATTAACTCCCTCCCAGACAAAACCAGCACACTCAGAAACATCATTCTAAGATACAAGTGCCTGGTTGTAAGGTTGATATTGAACAGACACCCAAATAGGCATCCAGGCACTTGGAAACCTTCATCCTGTATCACTGTCTAACTGGGGCAAAAACTAAGAGAAACATACATTTTTATAAGGAAAACAAGATAGTGCAGAAAAAGAAGCCCCTTTTCCAGGTTGGTAAGTAAATTAGTGGTTGAGGAAGCTGGAAGGCGTGCATTCAATTTCCTTATCTCAGTGATCCAGGCTGGAAATAATTATCTTATACCAGAACCTTCAGGGCAAGGCTGCGTGTTCCCCTGCCATGTTCCTTCTCCTCTGGCTTCACGCCGCCACTAACAAGCACAGATCCACTGAGGAAGTTTCAAGGAAACTCTAGTATTCCCATGGAAAGCTTCACTACTTTTGACAAATCAAAAGTCTTTTCACCACAAAGAAGATGTCAGACCTATAGAGCTTTTCTCTAAAAAAACATCTTTAAAGACTTCAGCACTCCTGTGCATGCAGGAATGGTAAGGCTTCAGAAACTTTTGGGTGCTTTTTATCACACTGAATGTGATTTATAAACATTAATTATAAAGTTATACTCTACCTGAAAAGGACAAAGAATGAGATAAGCAGCTGACTTTTGGTTTTTTGTTGTTTATTTGGTTTTCTTAGGTTTGGGGTTTTTTAATAGCTGGTTAATTTCTCTGTTCTGCAGCCAATATAATAAAGCTTAGTTCTAACCCAACCTTTTGGACTCTTTTTCTCTTTCCTAATTCTTTTTTACTTCTGTATATTGACTGTGGAGTGTGCTGAATAGTATTGATCAGTACTCTACTCTGTTGCACACAAGTAACCACTACAGTAATTATCTTTTCAAAGATCCTCTTATATTAATTCTCAATATAGTGTAACCTGCTGCTTTTCAGAAATCTACTATAAAAGAGGAGCTTTGTATTAGTTTATCTCCACAAAAGGTGGGACAGAGTTATCACTAATTATAGAGCTGAAAACATCTGTATCAAGTTACATCAAAAGGACTCAATATTTTTCTTGATTTGCAGTCAAAAGCAGCTGTCACTATTAAACTGGAGGTTAAAAAAACAACAGCCATTTTGTAGAATGCCAGAGACAAGGCAATGTGCATTTCCAGTCATTGGAGACACCCAGTAGTCATAAAAGCTCATTTACAGATCTGCTGAGAGGTGTATGTAGCTTGGATGATTGAAACAGATGATTTTCAAATCATATTGAAATATTCAATAGTCTTTCATGAAGGAGCAGGTGCGAGGGCATTATCTGGGGTTGTTCACCCTGGTTGTTCTTATTGCACCTTCCAGTACCTAAAGAGAGCTTAGAAAAGGAGGGAAAAGGACTTTTTATATGGGAAAATAGTGACAGGACAAGGTGGGATGATTTTAAACTGAAAGAGGACAGGTGCAGATTAGATGTTAGGAAGAAGTTATTTACTCAGAGGATGGTGAGATGCCGGAACCGGTTGCCCAGAGAAGTTGTGGGTGCGCCATCCCTGGAAGTGTTCAAGGCCAGGCTGGATGGGGCTTGGAACAATCTGGTCTAGTGAAAGGGCACCTCTGCTCATGGCAGGGATGTTGAAACTAGATGATCCTTAATTCTATGATCCTATTCTACTGGAGAAAAAGTTTCCTTATTTAGGAACCAGTTCCTTTCTTGTAGTTTTTTTTTTAGTTTGGATGGATGCATTTGCAAGGTGCCTCCAGTCATTATATTTATTTGCTGAATAAAGTTACCCAAATTAAATAGATTACTGTTTAGTGGGGAAAACAAACAAACAAACAAACAAACAAACAAACCCCCCGTCCACGCAAAAAATCAACATAAAAGCTGAACTTGATCAATTCACTGCAAATATTCTCAAGATTATTTCTCTGACCCGGCCTATACGCCTGTCCTCTGCTGAAAACCACAGGGGTAAGTTTTATAAGAAGACTACAAATTTTTTTCAGTCTGGCTAATGATTTTTGATATTTTTATGAGAAAAGTGATAACTGGTAACGCAAAAAAAAAAAAAAAAAAAAAAAAAAAAAAAAGAAAAAAAAAAATTGTGGCAGTAAAACCAAGAATGGTCTTCTGTTACCTACCTTTTGTCATGTTACCTTCTCAGCCACCAACTGTTGCCAGAAACCCTTACTTTAAGTAGGTCCACAACAGAGATATGAGTTGATGTAGTCCTTGAGAATCTAAAAAATCCAAGAGTCTTCTTTAGCATCTTCCTCTTCATGGTAAAATTTGCTCTGAACACCACGTAGCCCTTTGATATATATGTCTGAGCTATATCACAGAACAAATTTTGACACCAGTCCCTTCTCCCCTGGAAGGTGACCCGTGGTAACCTAAAAAGAGATGTTTTCTTAGGCTGTTCATACCTTCCTCCAGTGATGGGGATGCTACAATCTCCCCCAGCAGCCTGTTCCATTGCTCCTCTATTACTGCAACAAGAAAGGGGTTTTAATCTTTAAACTGATTCTCCTCTGTTGAAATACGATCTCATTACTTCTTGTAGTATGCTTGGTAATTATGAAGACCACTTTATCCTCTTTCTGTCTGCAGCCAACTTTTCTGCACTTGAAGTCCATTAACATTATTCATTCCTGCCTGTCTTCTCTAGGTAATACAGCTGTACTAAGTCACATCTCCTAAAGCTCTGAATATTCATATGATTCTCTGGTTTTTCTCCAAGTGGTTTGTAGCCTTCAAAAATGCATATATGTAAGTTTCAAGTAGTTTTAATTTTACCCACATGAGACATTAAATAATAACACTCAGAATTTTGAGCTTTTACTCCCAGAGTCTGATTAATTTATCTGTGAGTAATCTGTGATAAAACATAATTTTTAGTTCTATCCAGAATCTTTCACCTACAGTGTGACATGCAAACAGTAAGTCTGGGGATATTAATCCATAAATAGTTCCTAATGGCATTAGCCTGTGGACAGCAGTATCTGAATTTTTTAAGTGTCTTTTAAAGTGTATTGTACTAATGGATGTAAATTACTCTAATGGATGTGACAAACTAAATATTCCCTTGTTCCAGAGGAAAGTAGAATACCTGTGCTGCCCTCATGCTTGCAGCCATCTGGCTGAAGATCTCCAGATTATTTTATTCTGTGTTTATTTAGATATTTACACATGGTTGGGGTTTTTTTCTGAATAATAAACTTTTTTAGTTCTTCAACAGTTGCACTCTTTTCTTCATTCCTAGAATTTTAGACATTACTATCAAAAGGTGTAGAACTGTGCATGGTGTAAGGCTTGTGTGGTAGGTTGAGCACAGTGATGATGATAAACACTAAAGGATGTACTTATAGCTTCTCAATCAGCTGAAAATCAAACTGCATCCAGAAACATAATGACTTTTAAAACAATTTATTAAAATTTTCAGTTAGATTAAAAGATTCAATAAGATAATAGAGTGATTGATTATGACTGAAATCATCACTGAAAAATTTTAACAAAGTGTTAAAAAGATGCTACTGTTCAATGATGAAATATCATTTATTGTTTTAAGAAAATTAACTGTATGTAAGTAGAGATATATTGAGGTTTCTATATGATTTACCAATAGTTATACATAAAATAAGGAATTAATTTTTAATTTGTAGAAGAGTTCATGAAAAATTTGGGTTGTGCAACTGCTGGTCTGCAGAAGACCTACCAGTGTCTACAAACTCATTAGGCATAACCTATCATTATAAAAAACGCACAAGCCTCAAATTTATGGTTTTATGTGGCAGGACTTTTTAAGACTAGAGGCAAAGTCATTACAATAGTCTTCTTTTAATCACATTGAAAGCAAGTTTTTGTTGGCGGAAAAATATATCTGGCTTTGTCTTTTTTTTTTTAGTATTTTCAACAGATCTCCAGAGGTAAAAAAATTGCATGCACTTAAAAGTAAGGTAAAATTTTGTATTTTGTTCACATCACATAAACTAAACCTTTTTCTCTGGTGCTGTAGGTATTCTTTTAACACTGGCTACAGGACCTTTTGATATAAGGTAACCAACAAGGATGTACTTCAGATGAGAACTTGTGGAGGTGTTTGATTGTGTTAAAGATCCTGTTTGGGACTTTGTTATCGGTTTTATATGTTTATTCCCTTTGTTCTAAAATGGCTTCCCTGCCCCTTCTTCTTTATCCCCCATGTTAGCTTTGCTCCCTCATGTCTATTTTTGGCATCAGTTTGCAACATGTTTTGTTCCCTTGCTGCT
>VXBB01010353.1:0-17834 GCA_013399915.1 Illadopsis cleaveri | reverse complement strand
AAAAAAAAAAAAAAAAAAAAAATTCTTAAGCTTTTTCTCTAGTTAAAAATAACACACTTCTCTCCTACAGAAGACTCTCAGTGTCTACTGGCATTTATCTGAGATAAATAAAATTCACATTTCTTTCTATCTGAATACAGCTGCAGAAGTTTTTGATGCCAATAAGAATGCCTCTCCCACTTGGAGGATTCTTAGTATAAATCCAAAAACTTCATTGCTAACATTTGGAAATATGCACTGAAAGAAGCAGCACTGATACATTCAGTTCCTGTTCACCCTTTTTGGCTCTCAGGGTACCAAGGATTGTAGGACTGCTAGTAATAAAATCACTTTAATTCTTTAGTACATGTTACCATGCCTGAAAGGGTACAGT
Organism: Illadopsis cleaveri; assembly: GCA_013399915.1. Classification (NCBI taxonomy): domain Eukaryota; kingdom Metazoa; phylum Chordata; class Aves; order Passeriformes; family Timaliidae; genus Illadopsis; species Illadopsis cleaveri. Next base: position 17,461 of record VXBB01010353.1, on the reverse strand, counting down.
TTATTGTTATAACAGGTAGAAATATTGTACTATCTATTAAAATTAAAGCATAAATACCAAACATTAGGGAAGTGATTCAGTAAAGGTCAACAATCATCCACTGAACGCAGTTATTGCCATGATATTTTAGGATGTGCATGCCCAGGATATGCAGCAACAGATCATCAGAGTTTGGTGTGGCTTGAGCAGGCTTTCCTGGAAAACAGAAGAGCAGGGAGTACAGAATACCTGAAGTAATATTTGTCTATTTTGTTAAGATAATAATAGACCTCTCCAATATCATAGTATTGTTTCCTTTCACTTTAATTAGGGCAGCCACACAAAACTCTGAAGAGACTGGGTAATTATTTTAGGTCCCAGAAAGGGCTAAGTGAGATGCCCTAAGCCATGCAGAGAATGGCAGAATCAAGAGATGAGTGAGAGTTTGAGTGCACTTTTTCTGTACAGAAAGTGTCGCCCTGATCTTTAGCCTTCTGATGATTGTTTACATAGTTCCTCTGGAGTTTCTCAAAACAAAGTAGATTGTTTTTCATATTTCTCGGTGATGGATTTCTAAATTGACGACTGGGATCAGAGAGGTGTTCCTCCTGTCCTCTAATCCTTGATCAAATTCCAAATCCTATTTAAACCCTAAATCATAATAAACTGCCCTTCTTTTCCTGACATCAACCTGACGGGGTGTGTGTGGTTTTTTCACCTCCCTAACAGCAACAGAAAACCTGTCCTGCTTTTCAGAGATACAAAAGAGCTGTGCTGTTTATCAGCTTCATGGGAGGTGAGTCCTGCAGCAGACCAAACAAGTACGTTTGATTTTCTTATGTCAAAAGTGAGAATGAGAAGCTTTAGGCCTGTTAGCCAACTTCATTTGACAACAGGCTTTAGATCCACAAAACAATCTGAAAACTGCGGATTTACTGTGTATAAGTGGAAGCTTCCACTACAATTAAAAAAACCCAAAAATATTCTTTCACACTACTATTTTAAATTTGTAACACGGATTTCAAATAGCTAAATAAAATATCTGGCTTTTTCAGACTGCTTCAATACTGATGTATATCTAGTTTTGCCTGCTCAACATATCTGTCTTCATTGAAGGTATTATCTTTCATGTTCAAAGAGAGCAACATACAATTCTCATTTAGGTTACTCTGATTCTTTCAAATAGTTATACATGCATTAGGCTGGGGATGTGGTCAAAATCCACTTCCCAAATTTATTTACATTTGATATAATTCAAGAAAGTAAAATAACAATATCATTTGTATGTCATTAAAGAAAGAACTCCCTTAAAAAGACAATCATATGAGAATTTCTACCAAGTCTATTCTTGAGCATCTTTAGAAGTGTAAGGAGAAATTTTGGTAAACATTTTTACTCATCATTCTTGAAAAAACTATACCTTGCTACAGTCAAAATAGACACGATACATAATATAAAATCAGCAGCATAATCTTTGTCCCTTTTTTAATATCAAATTTTAATTTTTGTTCTGATTTCAGTCTAAATTAATTGCCTTGCAGAAGCACATAATAAGAACTGTCAGATATGGAAAAGGTCTCTTACTTATGAAATCTCATCTAGTCAGAATACCAAGGAAGAAAGAAGAGAAAATGTTTCAGTGTGATGTATCTGCCATGATCATGAGTGTAATTATAGTGTTTCAGTACTGAAAAAACTGCAAGTCATTTTGCTGTACATGTCTTGCCTTGTGCCATTCCCAAGTGCATATGATTCACTCCTGTATACAACATTCATAATAAGGCTTCTAATTGAAAGCCGTATGTTAACATGATACATGTGGAAGTGTAGTTCTGCTATGAGAATGCTGTAGCTTGAATCTCAGAAGACTTTAGTTTAATTTTCTGTCTAACACAGGCTCAGTCTGTGTTCTTCAGTTCACCATATACCTAACAATTTTCCTCCGCCTCTATCTCTCAGCATGTCAGTCTGGCTTTCAGGTAAAGTGAGTACATTCTTCAGAAAAAAAAAAAAAAGAAAAAAAAAGAAAAAAAAAATTGCCCTGGTTTAGGGCAAATTTGGGAGAAAACTCCTGATATAGGGTCCCTCTGGAAAGCAAACCCAAACGACCCCTCCCCCAAACAGTCCGGGAAAGAACTTCCTCAGGGAAAAGTGGAAAAAACTATTTATTTAGTAAACAAAGTGCCTACAAGCATAAAGAATGAATAATATGAAACAATAAAACCTTGCATTGTTCTGAAATGAGATGGCAAATTCAGAAAGTCCCTGCTGTGGGTAGCTCGGCTCCCTCAGTCGCTTATCAGTCCTTCTGGAGGTCCAGGCTCCAGTGGGCCGCAAGTGGCAGCTCCCGGTGCTCCTCTGGGGTGTTCAGTCCAGAGCAGGTTTAAACAGTCCTGAGGATAAAAACAGACCAGAGAGCTTCTCTGTCTCAGCTAGCTAAAACTAACTAGAAGCAAAGAGATCTCTGTCCTGCTGCCTGTGCATGCCTCAGAAGAACACGGCTCAGGAGAAAGAATGCAGAGGAGTGAAGACTGTTCTTCAAAACAAACTACACTCTCCTCCCTACCCGTTTGCTCTCAATCTGAAAGGTACAGGACACAATATCCAACACAGACAGAACAGATGATTGGGAATACAAGCATCATAAAGTCACCCTAGGACACAAGTGCAAAGTAGCATTCCAGTTGGAGTTTGAATTTATTCAAGGATGGAGACTCCACAGCCCTTCTGCGTGACCTGTACCAGGGTTTATTCACTCTAACAACAAAAAAAGCGCTTATTTTTCGTCATGTCTTACCTGAATTTGAAATGAGTCACTTGAATCTCTCTTTAGGTCCTTTAAGTGGAACACCAAAAAATGTGCTTAATTTTTTGCCTAGATGTTGAATGTCTAAAGCTAAATGAAGTGAAACACCCAGAATAACCAGCTGCAGTCAAATAGGTTGGTAGTCAGAGAAATAAACTCCTGAGGGTATAAACTATATAATTTAAGCCCTTGCTTTCATTACGGAATTTGAACTTGCATTCCCACATTTTGATCATTTAGCTATTAGATTATTTGAATGAGTGCAGAAGTAGTTTTCTGTCTCTCTTTTTTTTTATTTTTTTTTCTTTATTTTTCATTAGCTGACTCACATTCCAAGCAGATGCATGTTTTGGATGCCTAGAAAAAGGAAGATAAAATAGTACCTGTTCTGAGTGAGCCTAATATTTACTTATCACACTATTTACGCCAAACTCTTCCCACGTTGCTCCCTTCTAGGTAGTTATAGAAACTCTCCTCAGAAGTGACTACTGAAAATATGCATCTGTCATGACCCTTTTCCCCCCTACTCCCTGACTATTAGGGGGAAAATGGGCATCTAACAGTGATAACTTCATGGATATGTACATAAGTACAGCATTTTGGACCTTAATTCTGTATATACATGATTGAACTGCATACAGTACTGTAGTGCTAAACGCACCAAAGGTTTGACTCAGCTGTGGACAACAGCTAATTTACTTTGTGTGTAAATCCACATCCATCACTTCCGTTTTTAATGCACAGTGGAACAGCTTCAGCTGTGCCTTTTACTACAGCATGAAAGCACAGTTTCCAACATCTTCCACGCATGTCTCTCTTCCCCTCATACCACCTTCCCAGGGAAAAAAAATGGTGCATACTGCCTTCATTTTCATTTGGTTTTTTTCCTTGGTTTTTTTATTTTTTAATAGCATCTATATGCATATTCTTGTAATAGAAAATGTACAGTAAATAAAATATGCCACAAGCTGGAGGCAGTAAGCAATTATGTTTGAGGCTGTCCTCATTCTAGGGGAATTAATTCTATAGCTTGTGACTGGAATCCCCCCAGCTCAATTCTCCATCTCCCTTTCCCTTTTCTCTAGTTCAGTGGCATGGTGCCCAAAGGCAGTTACATGTATAGAAGAGTTTTCTATAGCTGCTTGTGTCCATGAGACACCACTGATTTTCTGACAAGCAGCAAAAATCCTGTTTAATTAGTTAAAGCTAAAGAGTCTTAGAGGACTACATAGCTTTTTTGCGTATGCAGTTACGTAAACATAGAATCCATCCCCTTTAGACTTACTGGAATGGACCTGTTTCAGCTCTGGAAGTTATTAGAGAGACTGTGAGTACAAATCTTTAATGTGATCCAGTTATGAAATACAGGGAATCTTTTTCATTACTGTTGAGACCTCTGTTGAATCCTCCCTTAATTAATTTATACAATGGTCAGTGTTAAGAAACCAATAGATGGGTTAAATTTATTGTGGAGAAATATTTGAATATAATACCATTGTTCCCTCTGCTGAACACAGTTCCCATTTAAACAACGTTTAGTCATGTCCTTAACTTGAAAGCTCAAGTATAAATTAACAACTTCTGGGCACTACTGAGGTTACCAATGTGAAGACACATAGATTCTCTACTAGACTGCTAGGGTCCTCAAATAATAGAAGGTTGTTTAATGGAAACACCTAGCCTTCTGTGGGTATGTTTATAGGCCATTTCCTGGGGGTTGTTCAGCGTGGAGGAGAGAGACTCCAAGGTGACCTTATGGTGGCCTTTCAATATATAAAGTGGGCTTATTAAAATGATGTGTATATATACATATATATAGATTTTTTTTTTTACCAGGATTGTACTGACAGGACAAAGGGCAACAGTTTTAAACGGAAAGAATAGACTTAGGTTAGACATAAGGAAGACTTTTGGGGGTTCTGTTGTTTTTTTTTTGTTTTTTTTTTTAATTAATGTACTGAGACACTCCAACAGGTTGCCACAGAAGTTGTGAATGACCACTCATTGGAAATGTGATTTGTGATGATTTAGAGTCCCCATACATCCCTTCAGATATATTCATCATCATTATAAAATCACTGAGGTTTTAAAAGTTAATTTTCCTCCTTTGTTTGAAATGATATAGAAGATACATTGTATTGAGAACAAAAGATATGTGCATCCAGTACTGGAGAAATCAAGTAAGTCAACATTGTGTTAACCTATGAAAGACAAAGGTATCTACAATCTGTCCCCCACCTGGGCATGCTCACAATCTGAACCACTCAGGAGCAGGGTTAAGGCTTAACTCCAAGTTTATTCACCTCTCTTTCTTTCCCCCACCTTCATTGTGAACCCCACATTTTAAAATCCTTGTCCAGAAAAAACCTAACAAAGAATTATTCATCTAACTAACTCTTCTCCATTGTTTCCCTGTAGATATAGATAGTAATAAATAAGTCAGACTTAAAAATAAATAGAAGAACCAGTTGATTTACAATCCAGTCTCCAATTTATTAGTTAAAAGCACATGAAAACAATTAAATTCTGTTGAATACCAGCATATCTAAGCTACTGCAGATAGAGAGGAGTCAAACTCAAGGTCTCTGCAGCAAGAAACTAAACTCCACTAGGAGCCTCATCAAAGCAGAAAAAAGTTGAAACAAAAATTGAGATTGCTGAATGAAAGGCAGAATCAATACTTATTTTTTTTAATCTTCCAAAATTCTGTCCTCTTTATTAGGAGAACAAATCACTCTTCTAGACTATTCAAAACTGCAGAAAGAATACCAATGAAATAGAAGAATTAGTTAAGTAGCAATGTCTGGATATTTAGAAACTCTGTGATCAGATCAATAGCTTGGGGTATGTGAGTCATTGTCTAATGCACAGAAGTTTTCTAGAAACATTTGTCAGTCTCTTGTCAGGTACTATGTTTTAGTTTATTTCTTATTTTTTCAAAAACAGTCCATGTAAGAAAAGCTTTTATGTAAGTGTTCAAAAGCTTGAAGAACTCTAAGTAGATCAGAGAGGGTGTGAAAACCAGCTAAAAAGTTTTCTAAGTAATTTTATCTCCAAATTGCTTGGTTTGGCCCAAGTTCTCAGCCATCTATTTTCATCCTGAAAGCAGCTCATCTTCAGTGCTGGTGGCAAAATTGTTACAAAGAGGGATTTGCTTAGTGTGCCTAATGTTGAGAGCACCTAATGTTCTGAAAAATGAATTTGGAAAACTTCCCAGCTTGCACATCTGCCCCTAAAACTTGAGAATAATGGACTGAATACGAGAAGGGAGGATTAAGTGAATACTTCCTCTCCTCTGCCTTCCCTTTCCTAAACCCATGTGGCCCCTCTGGATGACCTTTATTATCTTAAGCACTGCCTCACAGAATCCAGGCCACAAGCTAGCTTACAAAAGCAAAAGACCTATCTGACAGGCAGATGTATGGATGTGATACTGCAAATCAGCTGGTTATGTGAGCACCATATGTCAGCAGTTGGAAAGAAGGTGCATTGGAAGAAAACTCACACCATGATTAATTAGTAACTTGAGAGGTCTTTTCTTGCTGCTATTCTTTTTCTTTCTTTTATGTTAGTGACTCTCATATTGCCCCGATAGTGAAGAAGGTTCATCGAAATACATGAAGGACTGAACAGTCTCTAAATTAAATAAAGGGATAATAGAATCACAGCATTAAAAGCTGAACAGGATTCTCGGATCATCACTTCCTTTTCCTGATTTATGTGGCTGTTTCACAGAATGTACTTTCTTAATCTCCTTCTACTTGCCAGTATGATCCAAGAAGTTTGGCTTTAGCTATTTTCGGTCTGGGACAACCCCAAAGCATAATATATGTCACTGTCAGAAAACATTTTCCTGATAATCAACCTAAATGTTCCAGGTTTATGTTGATTAGCTCTTATTAGCTTTTACAACAGACATCAGATGAAATTACTTATTTCATCCTCTGTGTTTAAATCTAGGCGAGGAAAAATAAATAATGAATTTAAAACAGATCTTCAGAGGACAAACATATCCAATACCTGTTTCAGCTCCACCAGCCTATCAAAACTATTGAAACTGTAGCTGGTTACCCCTCACCTCAAACTGTCAATTGATGTTTCCTCTAACCGATTACCTTTGCTATCGCTGCTTCAGTGATGCTGAAAGCCTGCACTCTGGATGTCTGCCTCAAGCAGGTATTTACTAATTTATTTTAGACTTCAGTTAGAAAGATTCCATGGGGAATGAAGTAGAATTACTAGCTTTTAAAATTACATTAGTACCTCTGATGTGAATAGGGGAACTGAAAAATTGTGAATGGATTGAATGTGATGTTCAAAATGTTTATTTTTTAACTACCAAAAATGACTAAAATTTGGATCAAAATAAAACTCCCTTGGATATCTGACAGCATCCACTTTGCTAATAACAGAATCCTCCTCCAGGTATGCACTACCACTTTAATGAGCTTCAATCCTGGTAGAAAAGGGAATGTAAATACTGTCTGATCCATTTCATACAAAATCAGCCAAATATGAACAGACAGCATGGAAAATTTGGAGAGCTCAAATAGTCCTTCCATTTTCAGATGGAAAGGGCCAGTCAACTCTAGCCAGCAAGCAGTGCCTCAGGGCAAAACCCTCTTCAGCTGAGATCTGAGATCTAGAATGGACTGTCTGAATTTGACCTTGACACATAGGGACACATGCTTGACAGACGGATTTATCCACACCTTTGATTGAAGTCCAAGGATCAAAACAAAAAGGATAAGACAGAATTTGCAGTGAATTTTCACATCTGCCATTTTGTTAGCCATAGGCAGTCCATTAGCTAAACTTTGCCTTCCTCTTAAATGTATTATAAAACTTACTTATATTTAGTTACTATATAAGTTTCCTTATAAATTTGTCAATGTAAATATTTTTAAGGTCAGATTTAAAGAAGCTGATTATGGCAAAATGAGCATTTGTGGTTAACTTTAGGATGTTGCCCAGTTTTATTGTACAGTCCCAACCAGTGAAAAGTGATGCCTTTATGGTTGTCTGACCCTGTGGAGGATACTGTGGTGGGAAAGAAGAAGCTAACCCATGGAATTTGTCTCATTTCATAATGGTTCTCTATGAAAACCTCTCTGTAGTTCCCTTGAGACACTAACATTCCCCAAAACCTTTCTTCTATCACTTCTGTTGCTATCAATAATCTTACCTTCATCACCTTTCACAACTGCCCCTCCTACTCATAATTACATAGTGTTGGAAATAGCATTGAGCTTAGTTATATCCTTTATATACTAAAGTAATGGAAATGCTACAATTAAATAAAAATAATTCACCCTCAAAATCCAGGATAAATAAGCAGAAGGAACATACAGAAAATATCATTGAAGTACCAAGTCCTGTGCCAAGGCAGTTGCAAAAAGTATTTGAAGGTTCATTTATTTTGTAAAGCCATTTTTGTTGTTATTTGGATTTACCAAAATTGCTCATCCACTGAAAAAATTTGTCAGTATTTATCTAGATTTTACATAAAGGTGTCCATAAAAGCATTATTTGTTTCTGGTTCACTATGTCTTCTTTTAAGCTATTCCTTCTGTTCAAAACATAATTTTGATCCATTTAGTTATTTTTAAAAAAATCTGAGGCACTCCAAAAGAAAGTATGGAATACCCTAATTAAAATACAATTTTAAAAAATTGTAGGAGCTTATTAAGTAGAACAGTTAAATTAATAAATTTTTTCACCTTTAGCTACTTTATCTTTTGGGATTCCTTTTTCATGGTGTATTGTTATGCTCAAATGTACGATTTTCATTCTTGCATGTTTCCAGTCTCAGACACACTGATGGCACTTAACTAGCAGTTAATAAGGTTGGCTCCTAAACCAGCTGGTATTCAGTCCAGCAGTGAAGCCAGGCCACGATTCTGTCCCATCAATAACAGAAATAGTACAGAGTTGTGTTAATTGCAATGTCCTATAATCAGCACTTTTCTGTGCCAGAGCCCTTTTGTTTGACAGGAGATTTGGATACATCATACACATGGCATTGACACAAATTGTTTTAAGAGCACTTGTATTCATGTTGGGTTCATGCCTGGCTCTGGTGGATTGCCTTACTTGTGTATTTTCACAATCTCCATTCATTTTGCTACCTGTCCTAAAGGCCCCACAGCGCTCACATCTCATGATAAAAATGCATCAATGAAACACTCATCTTGCTGATTTGGCCCTGTAATAAACCTACCCCAAAGCCAGTCCAAAGACTTAAATATGTCTCAAAGTCAACTGCGTGAGTGTAGAGTAGCAATCTCCTTTTACTGCCTTAGTATGCAATATATCCCCTAAGTAAAATTAGTTTGGGAACAAAGAGTCATTCTCTCCTACACCTTCCTTTAACAAATGGGATCTAATGATAACAACATCCCTGTTGGAAAACTCAGACAACTGATCAAAAGCAATAACAAAAACAATAACAAAAAGAATACATAAATGCACTATTAGTCAGTGACAACAGATGTGTGAGGGTGCAGGATTATTTATACCAGACCTGAAAATAACTGATTTGTAATAGCTTTAATGTTTCTTGTTCTGCAGCCAATACACCCCAACCATTTTATGTGCAATTATCATGAAATAATACACCAGAACTGACCAACTGTTTGAAATATTCTTAGTCACAGATTTACAATCAAAGTTAATTAGTTAAAGATTTTTTTAATAAGTTGATTTCTAAACCATAACTCTGTAATTAGTTTATAATTATTAATAGAGAATGTATTAGGGAAAAATGTGTGTCTTAATTAATTTTTTTTAATTTACATTTACACTGTCTGGAATTATTTATGTTCAATTTCCACTCCTGGAACCAACCCTGCTGTGAAATTGCAGCCTTCTGAAGCATTTGGCAACTGAAAAACCTAGCTATGAAATTTTGCTCATCATTACATTTTTCTCCTTTTCAATTTTACACTTAATTATAGACCATTAAGTCAGCCCTCAATAAATGTATAAGATTTTCTGTCTTATGCAGAATGGTTCTTTATTTACCATCATTGGCAGAATGTTGGAACACTCAGAAAGAATTTCTTTAAACATTTATTTGTCATACTGCTTACTGCAGAAAATGCAGAAATCCTTAAAATAACTTTACAGTCACAATGCTTGCCAGTAACACTCAATCCAAAATTGCCAAGTGTCCTGTATTTGTTGAAAACTCTCTTCAGTCCCACATACAACACTTTTCTTTCCTCTTCCTTCACCCCTCTACCCCTCATCTTTTCAACATAGGAATATCTTTCAGTTCATTTTAATAAGTTCCTTTCAGTTACTTTTTTTTCAGTAATTTTTCAGATCACTGAGCTTGGAAGCTATGGTTCACTGCTAGAACTAAAACCCTGACTGTGGTTTCAGTCAAGATGAACAAGAAATAGACAAGAGACAGAAACAAAAGAACAAGATAGGAAAAAAATCCTATTTCATGTGCCTATAAAATACAGGAGAGAGATTTAAAAATTGCTATTCTCTTCAATGTTCTGACAATTCTCAGGCCAACATTTTACACATACCCCTCCCTTCTAAACTTCATTGTAAGCCAGAGAGAGTGCAGAGAACCTGAACCTCTGAAAGCATACTGGAAGCATAGAAAATCACACAAACAGCACCACATCCATCAATTAGCACAGCACCTTGTTACCATTCAGAATCAATACAGAGAGGCACCTATTTTTGTAGGTAATCCATTAATCAGCATAGGGAAATTCAAATCTATGTCTCCTGTTCCCAGGGAAAAGGGGGTTTGTGCCATTGACCTAAAGACTCTGAACAGAAGTGCCTGCCCTCATCCCATATAAGTGGTGCAAAAACAATATAATCTTTTGAATTTGGTGATCAGGTTATTAAAAAACGGACCAGGGTAAAATATCTGGACGAGAGTTCCAGCTGGGACATCTTGTTATGCTTTTAAAATGAGACATTGCTTGGATAAAACACAGAAATAGTGGTTAAGGTCTGCAGTAAAGAACTGCAGTGTCCATTTTAGTTTGTTTTTGTTTATAGAGACTTAATATACTTCCTATTTCTCTACCTCAATCAAAATCCGGTTATTTCTACAGGAATGTGTTGGCAAGATCAAAGATTTGAACCCGAGTTCAAGAATGTTTCTGGATACATTTAGTTTTGAGCAGAGTAGTACCCCTGAGGATTGTGGGGGTTAAACTCAATATGTGGTAAAATGTGAACAACACTACATATACTTTATTTACTTTGGAAATCAGATTTCCTGATTTTGATAGAGAAAAGCAAGTTTTATTTTGATCTTATTTCTGTTAGGCTGGCCAATGCAGCACCAAATAGATTCAGTGAAGTGAAGTTCCTTCCAGCTTGCCTGCCATCAGTGTGGCAGAGGCTATGTCTAGGCCAGCCCAGGGTGTGCAGCACCACTGGTAACCCAGGAGGTGGAGGGTGACACAATTCAGAAAGGTGATGAGGTGGCAAATGATTCACCAGAAGTATGGCTGCAGTTACAGAGATTTGTTGTGTCCTGATAAGCAAAGACAAAAAACCATCTTAAACTTCCACCTCCAACTTGCAGTCATATTAAATAAATTAGGATGAGAGAAAAATGAATTAATTTTTTAAAATGAATCGAGCATGGTGGAGACTGTTGAGAGAATGTATATCTAAACCTCACAGAAGACCTATTCCAAAGACTTTTACAGAGCAGTGGTTCAGTTAATGATGCAGAATATATGAAGGAAAAAATGACACATTATAATGAAACAGTAATGGCCTACCTGCATAATGTGAAAATATCCCTGTGATACCAAATAGATGGAATCAGTCACCTGAATAAGTCTCACCTCCACTGTGCTGAGCAAGCACAAAAAGAGCAGCTGAGGAGCATGAATGGTGGGGCAACCAGGGGAAAAAATGAATTAAATTAAATTAAACAGGAAATAAAGTGTCTGAGGGTTTTTATCTTTCTCTAATACCAGATCAGTGGACTAGAAAGCCAACCCTTCAGCACTGAGGGTTTAGGAGCTTGTGCTGCTTATAGTGACTCAAAGCCAGAATTCCTACGCAGAATTCCCAGCCGAGACCACCACCATTCATTGCAATAACTTAGAGAATGTCTGTATTGCACAGTACTGGACAACAGTGGATCACCATTTTCAGTAAGTGCTCCAAACACTTGCTAAGGCAGCACACCTAGTTCCCTACACTCTCCAGTGAGTATGGAGATATTTTACATAACAGGAACAAAAGAAAACTGTTTTTCATTGGCTTGTATTTCACATATCCATTATTCTTTGTCCTATTGTTTCCTACATCTATTGTTTTATCATGCAGGAAACAATTTATCTGTATTTTAAATAGCTTCTCAAGAGGACATTTGAGGGAGATTATTTAATTGGTATGTCCTTTTTCTTTTCTTCTTGTTATGGCATTATCAAACTCCTGCTTCCCACAATGTAGGCTGTAGCTGAATTAACTGCTCATCATTTACAATTAGTTGCTAAAAAAATACCTATATATCACTGTTCATAGAATTCTCAGCCAATTAAGCTGCTTAGTCTTCTTCAGTGCTGAGATGTTTTCAGAGTAAATTTTTATGAAAAAAAATCCTGCCTTACATGTTTTCAATTGGTACTAAAATCCTCATAAAAATTAAAAAATGTTTCTTCCATAGCTAGAAATTCTCTTAATTCTATAAATTTCAAGGTACAGTACTGCACACTCTAAGAAAAGTATAAATCTAAAGATTTCATCCAAATAATTTCAATTCATTGCTTCATTTATTTGTGAGAAAAGACAATACTTATTTCCCAAGAAGACGTTCTTATAGTCTTATAATGATTATCAAAGAGACATACAGGCTCAGAAGTGCAGTTATTGATAGTTTTATAGGCAGGGAACCAGACTGAAAGATCCTCAGTCTGTTCTCAGATATCCAGAAAGCATTTTCTGTAATACTGAGCAATGGTTTGTGCCTTTGCATTTCCTTTGAAAGAAAGAAATTCCTATATTTCTTTTCTTTTCATATTACTTTTTTCCTAAACAGTGCTAGCTAGTCTCTGTAATAAAAATAACTCTTCACTTTTTGGTGAAACTTCTCTCAGTTATCTGAGCAGTAACCTGGCCAATAATAATAAGAAATATCTAAATCATTCCATGTTTTAATCGTTTGAAGATCCCACCAGAGTATATAGATAATATAAATACTAATTAATATAATTCATATCATCACTATGATCAGTGCTGATTACAACAGTAAACATAATAACATTTTCTCAAAGTACCTCATTTTCATGAAATAGAATTCTTATCCTTCAAGTAGGAGTTTTGGATCCAAACAAGAATCCACCATTGCAGCTTTGGTGTAAACCAAAATGCAGCAAAGAGCTAAAACTCCTCTAATTTTCAAAGTTTAGCAAGACTAGAGATATACTTGTGAATTTCATGATAGCTAACAGCTATCAAAACTAGAGCCAGTATTTTAACTTCAAGAAAACCAGGTCTAAAAGTGGAATGCAGCTGATCTGTGAATTATGTTAGTGAATTTCAGAAGCATTGATTAAAATAATAATTTAAAGTAGAAACATTTCTAAATAAACCCTGTGTAACAAGAAGAACCAATCCGTCTTCTTAAATGAAAAATCCTGCTTCTTTGATAAATCATGATTTTTATAGGTATCAAAAAAGCTACAGGGGAATTGTTTGAACTTTCATTTATTACTTTTTTGAACTTTCAGATAATTATTGGCAATATTCCTCAATGTTAAAGAAAATGAATAGGTTAGGATTTTTTGCGTGTAACAAATAGTTTCCAGGGCTGAAAGCAAAACCAGGAAAACCTCGTCAAATACTGAGTGATAAGAGGGGATAACAAGGGTCTGTTTAACACCAATCCCAGATTTATAACTTACCTGAAAACTGTAACTTCTGCTCTTTCTCTCAATTTTCAACACTGATAATATTCATCTGCAGAACAACGCCAAGGTCGGTTGCTTGTCCTTTACTTGAAGAAGCGCTTTTGCATAAAAATTAACTTTAATTAATTTAAAAATTAACTTTAAATTGTTTTTGAGAAAATCCACGATTATGGAATCTCTGCACAGTTAATGATATCTTAGATTGTCTATACAGGATATTGGTTTTCCTCCCAAAGATGTGTACAAGCAGATGCTATTTTTCTTCAAATACAGAGAAAATATTTATAGATAATATCTAAAATTTCTTCACCAGTAATATTTGAAGTAGAGAAAATTTTCTTTACCATTTTTAATTTTTTCCAGGAAAGACTATATCCCCTCCCTTATTTTCCCCTTCTCACCCACACCCCGCAAGAGAAGAGATTTAAAGGACTGAAGAACCTACTTACATAGAAACAGCAGATCAGCAAAGTAACAAATAAAATATTGAAACATTTCTGTGGGAAATATACTATTTGGTGTAAAGAAAGACACAAGTATTTCACAAAATAAAAATCACAAGGATAATGTTCCTAGCTCTTTTTTCACTTTCAAGGATCTTTCTACAGAGGAACTGGAATGCTATCTATCAGCATGTCACTCTGTTTCAAAGTGCTTTAAAGTCAAGTGCTGCATGCAGCATTTTTCTAACTGACCAAATGCAACCTGTGCTATTATATTAAAGTTCTGTCTGCCTTCTTTTCAGTGGCCCTTGAGGTTGTTTTTTTCACAGAAGTCTCATGAGAAACCAAAGATATCTACAGATGCCTGTGTCCTGAGCTGCAATGTTAAACAATTCTTGCCGGTTTTTTGTTGTATCTGTCCCACGATACCTTCCCAGAGAAGTTACATTCAATCAGTATAAGCTGTTTCTAGGGATGTGACTCCTAGTAACTAAACAGTTTTGTACCATCTTTGGAAAACAAACCAAGAACAAAAGCAAAATGTTACAGTCACAAAAACTCCTGAGTTAAAGATACCAAAACTCTGGAGAGGAAGAACCAGTGGATGAGAAAAAAGACTAGAATTTCTGGTTTTCTGAGCCAGACTGATGACACATGCAACTACTGAAGATTTGTCTTCAGAAAAAATCATTTCTGGGAGAAAAGCACTCCAGTTTCTGTGACGCAACTCCACATATTGTTTTTTGCTCATTTAGAAGTGAATTTTGCTAAGCTAATCTCCAAATTCTCCTACCAGATTGTTCAGGCAAATTTCAGCCTTCTCAGATGAAACAAAACTGGAAGGTGCATTTCAGGAATGAAGACTCTGACTCTGATCGGTAGTTAAGGCAAACAGTCACTGGGTCAGATGAGAGCTCATCACAACCAAAGGCTCCAAAGTGAGGGAGTACTTGGCACCTGAAGTTTCATTGTCTGGGTCGTCTCCTGTGCTCACCAGCCAGGCTCCTGCTCACCTTTCACCCAAATTATACCTGATAATTTTGGATGTAAGGATGCCATAGAAGATTACATCAAAAGCATTTCATCAGAAATCAATTACATCAACCAGGCAAATTTGCCCATGGTGAAGAATTGCTGGTCATTTTGAGACATCCTCTTGGATCATCGGAGACCTCCTCTGATCATGATACAATTAAGTTAAAAAAAGAAATTAAACTTATTAAAATGGTAAAATGTATCAACTGGATCCTTTAGAAAGGTATAGAAAGTGCAAACTAATTTTTGAGGTGGTATAAATAATATATTCAGAAAATCTTACTAGAAAGAGCTGGAAAATCTGGAGGGAAACTTAAGACATACAAGAAATAATCCAAATTGATATGGAAAATTGCCTTATTCTAGCAAAAAAGAATATTCTTTTTCAATAGAGAAAACTACTTAACATTTCTCTAGAAAGCCCTTAAAAGAAAATTCACCAATGCTAAAATTCCATAATTAACAGAGACAAGAACAGTGCATAATGACCCTCATTACAGTGCTGTCATCTGGTGACAATGAAATCTACATAAATAATCTTATGTCTGTACTAAAGAGTACCAGAAAGTAACAACATATATGAGGGTATGATCAGATGTCTGGGACAGGGCTGCAGGTAAAAAACAGGATAGAAAGAGTTCATATAGACAAAGACTCAGTCCAAGGTCAGGATATCTGCCTGGGGGATTTATATTTGGCCAAAGTGTCTAAGCACCATTATAGTTGATTAATATCTTCTCAGTACAGTCAGTGGTGCCTAAAGGGCCCTCAGCTGATCAGCAGCTGGAAATGTCGTGGAGGATGAGTTGGTGGCCCTCAGCCCAGTGGAAGAGGTGCCATGAGGTGGCACTGCTGTAGTACAGCTGCCTGGGACTGGCTCAGCCTTACCAAGAAAAATTTGTTGCAAAAGTATGAGAAATTGTGTGAACTGCAACTCTGTGAGGCAGGCTAAATGGAAACATGGAAGGTAACTGCTCAAGTAGTCAAAGCTGTTTTAGAATCCAAGTGGAAAAAATACTGATATGAAGGATTAATTCAAAGGCAAATAAAAGAGGCAGAGAAAAGTAAGACAACCAAGTATTACCAACCAGTCTGTCCCAAGGAGCAAAGCAGACCCACCTCTCCCCACAAGGCTGGTGACTGGCTGAGCAGAAATGACCTTCTGGGTGCTGTGGGTGACCAGCATATTGCTGCTCAGTCTAGTGCACCACAAGTCCCAGATACATTGCCCATGCTAGCACATAGTGGAATGATGGGTGGGGGTAAAATTAGAGGAAACTGAGAATTTATATTCACATCCTCACAGAAGTTAAACAGCACAGAAATTATAGGGTAAATTACAGTTGCTGCTCCCTGAATGGAATGCAGTTGCCATGCTCCTAATCTATTCCATGGTGATTCCCCACAGCCACAATCTGCATTGACAGCACCTGCTAAGGGAGATGGAACAGAGAGAGGAGTGGAGGCACCATGACCAGGCTCCGCTGAAATCCTCTCAGGGAGGGAAATTCAATGGTACTTTGCAGCTGAAAAACCACATAGAACCTGTCAGCCAGGAGAGAGAGGAGATGTCCTGCTGCTGAGCAAACAACTGTGATGAAATTGCTCTCCTCAGATGAACTTGGTTCATTGCAACCAATTGTAATATTAACACACACCCCCAACCCAAAGGTACTCCCTCCAAGGCACAGTCACACCTCACTGGGTGTGTGCTCTAGATTTTATTGACTGTATCTTTAAAAGCAAAGCAAGAGAATTTTACACCAATCTTAAGAGGTATGCATGCCTACAGTCACACAAGCTCCACCTAAACACAAACAAATAGTAAGATGAGAGTGGAGAAAAGTTAGGGAAGACTCCATCGTAGCTGCTAGGATCAGTCAAGGGGCTGAACCTGTCTTCTCCCTTGTAGGAACACCTGTTGGGAAAGAGCCACACTGTGTGTACTGAATGCTTTTATTGGGGATTACAATTGTCTGTGTGTTGCTTTGAATACGTTTTTGCAGTCAGGGCCTGTCACCAACAGTCCTCAAACCTTAACCTGTCACAATTTTATATTAACAAAGAGTGTTGTTCTATACACTGTTGGTGTGAGTCTTCCACAGGTGCTGGCAGTCACTGGCAGCAGGGAACACACCCAAATGAAAAGGAAGACCTGCTAAGGAGTCTCCCTTTTGTTGTTACCATATGCCCCTGAACAAGTCAGTCAAACAACACCTTGATCCAGCAGAACTGTTCAGTGAAGGGTCCCCATAATGGGACACTGACAGACTGATCAGGCACAAGAATCT
>VXBB01010352.1:862283-873346 GCA_013399915.1 Illadopsis cleaveri | reverse complement strand
AGCAGGGAACACACCCAAATGAAAAGGAAGACCTGCTAAGGAGTCTCCCTTTTGTTGTTACCATATGCCCCTGAACAAGTCAGTCAAACAACACCTTGATCCAGCAGAACTGTTCAGTGAAGGGTCCCCATAATGGGACACTGACAGACCGATCAGGCACAAGAATCTCAGTTTTCGTGGGATGCTGACAGACAAATCAAACACTAATGGTCAGGTCCATCTCCCCACACTAAGGGTTGAGGAAACCTCCCTTTTTCACGTGACACACATAAATAACCACTCTATATTCCTGTCTGTGTTCTGCTTCGAAAGTAATTTGAGGCATGGTAAAAGGCACCCAGAGACCAGTAACACAGTGAGGGAGGGTTACCAGCTCTACCACTATAAGAGGAACTTAAATATTCTGTGCATGTCAGCCCACAAGTGAAATTGAGTTGCCTCAGAAGGGTCATCTGTTTTCATTTTGAGACACAGATTTTGCAGGGCCTAACCTCCAGCTGCGAGTTCAGAGAGGTGACTGCATTTGGTTTTTATTGTGATAGGACATACCTTCTCCTGATGCCTTCAGTAAAACCTCTCCAACTGTCAGGTGCAGACCTGCCTCTTCTGGAAATGAGCTGTTGTGATTTGACAAAGTAACAAAATTATAAAACTGTAAAAACTCTGGTTTCTATCTTCATATCTTAATTACCTTTTTCCTCTCCTTCGCCTTGCATGCTCTTTCTCAGTTCAAAATAAACTTTTTCTTAATTGTGGCAGATCGATTAAATAGATTACTATGTCTTCCTTTACCCTATCTCCAGTGGAAAGGAGAACACACTCTTTTTGTGCTTGCAAACAATAAGATCTACTTTTCTTACTTTCCCTTCATGAAACCTTATTTTCTCATTCCCTCAGCTTGTGCATGATAATGTAATATAGCAAAACAGGGCACAAGCCAGGAAGTCTTCTCCTCTTTAAGAAACTATTTTGTGCATTTACCTTTTCCATTCCTGGCTTGACTATAGCCTATTAAAGATGCAAAAGTAAAAGTTTATTTTGAGAGCTAGTTTCAGATTAATGAGTACTCTATTCTTATAGGGATGCTTTTTCTGTAAGCATCTACATATGGGCCAAGTCTGATGCAACAGAAAGGTAAATTAGAAGCAAACTCTGTTTCACTTCCCACTGCCTGCATAACTTGCCTTAAGAAAATGTCTGCCAGCGGTGGAGTCATGCCTCCTTCATTGGTTAAGTTTGCTGCATTTACCACAGGCACATGTTAACAATCCTTACCGCTACCACCATCCTATTTTATTTCAGGGTACCACATCACTGTCGCTTGTAAAACAACTGGAAAATGCAATGATGTACTGTGATAAAATCATCTTTACATTTAGGTTTTTGTAAATTGTGAAAACTAAGGGTTTACAAATGTTGAAGTTTTACACACTTCAAGTGATGCATACATTTTTTATTAAAAAACAAAACAAAATTACATTTTCCACAGTTTTCTATCTGTTGCTCTAATTTAAGAGGTCTGTTTCAGACTGATAAAATTTGAAACATTGCTAAATGTGAGCAAAAATTTTTGTTCAAAATTATCAAAACTCATAGCATACCTTCTGCAACTTTTGACATTTTCTGTGTGGGGCAGACTGAGATCAGGAAGCAGGAAAGCATTTTTTTGGCTCAGATCTAAGCCAAATAAGTATAGAACTTTGTTAGTTTTGATTAGACTTCTATACTGATAGCAAGCAAAGATATGCCTGGCAGCCAAAAAAATTGTTTTTTCCTTTAATCTCTCCTACTCAAAATTAGATCAAATTATTATAATAAAAAGAAAACTTAATTATTGACTGGCTCATGAGCAGTCTTGAGCTAAGTAATTCTGAATTGTCATTTATGTAAATATATTAGTAAGTTGATTCACTTGAGTAGCAA
This sequence comes from Illadopsis cleaveri, assembly GCA_013399915.1. Lineage (NCBI taxonomy): Eukaryota > Metazoa > Chordata > Aves > Passeriformes > Timaliidae > Illadopsis > Illadopsis cleaveri. The sequence goes on along the minus strand of VXBB01010352.1, from coordinate 871,423 downwards.
AGAAGATAGGTTGTGAGGATAATAGCATATAACTATATATAACTACATGTAAAATAATTCCTGGCAACATCTAATGTGAAGAAAGGGTAGAATTCGGAGGAACAAGGTTACCTTATTCAATATCAGCATCTAATTTCAAGATGACTGCACTTTCAGGTGCAGTGAAAAAACAGTCAAAATTCATAGGTGAATGAAAAAACAGTCAAAAAACTAAGAGTTCCTGATTTGAAACTTTTTGAAATGACTTCACTTAAAAAAGAGAACGTGAAGCAGCACACTGTTAAAGTCTGAATACATGTATAAGGAGGAATCTGAATAGGTAGTTAACAGCTGTTATTGATTAAATTGTATGCAAAAAATAAACAAGCATAAAAAAATAAAATAAAAAAAAAATTGTCCTTGAAAACCTGAAACCCAGCACACTGTGTAATGACAGATGAAACATATCAAGGCCCCTGGCAAAATGTTATGTGTATTCTACCCATTTTTTTATACAAGGCTAGGAAAGCAGTGAGCTGAATCTCATATAACTCCTGCCTGAGCTTCTCTTCAAAAGCATCTTTAAACATTTGCTCAGCTTCAAATACTTTATAGAATTCATTATATTGTGTGATTCATGCATGTGCTTAAGAGTCTGAATAAAAATCACTTTAAATATGTGCTGTGTTTCACTAAACTGGACAGTAAATGTATCTGGTGCTTTTCCCAGGGGGAAACAGAACCTGGCAAGATTGCTAATTAAGGCCTAAATTAAACTAGTCATCTATGTTTCCTTGTCACTGGAGACATGATTGCTCTCCAGAGGTGATTTTTTTCCTCCCCACAGAGCTGTTCATCTGGGCAAGTTTAGACAGACACGTAATTTTGAGATGGCTCCCATGAAGACAGCGCAGAGCCAGGACTGATTTAAAAATGCTGCCTCAGGGTCCAGCAGGAGACTGCCAATACCAACATGGACAACATCCCTGCTTGTTGTGTCACTCACACTGCTCCTGCTCCTTCTGCAAGAACAGGAATGTCTTCCATCTGCTTGCATGCATCAAAATCAAGCAGTACAGTATCATTGCCCCTCCCAAAAATACATATTCTTAACTGCTTTTTTAAGCACAGGTTGACTCCCTGAAATATTCTGAAAAAGAGGACAGCAGGCAGTACTTTATGACTAGAAAGAAGCTGGAAATAAGAAATTGTGGAAGCATTTAAATGCAAAAAGGAGTAAGACTTGGAATTCCGTCATCTTTATCCTCAGCAGCCTGCCTGCTCAGTCTGCCACTTTTCATGGAACCCAGTCTGAAAAGTAAATTTTCCTCCTATCTGCTGTTCAGGAAACCAAATGGTCCAATCCAGGTGTGGATTACAGTGCTGAGAGAAAGCAACCTAAAAGTCATCCCCAGCAGGGTCTGAGTGAGATGTCAGGGTTGCACCAATGAAACAGTCGTGACAGTGGCAGAGTCCAGAACCATCAGACTGTCTCACAGAAAATACTAAGTTTCTATCTTTTGGCTGAATCCTAAATTAGATAAATGTCAAAATGTACCATACACCTCTTCACAATAGAGGGGAAAATGAATACATTTCAAGATTATAAAACTAGGATTTTGTAAGAGCATTTATGTAGAGATTGGTGCTCACAGTGAGAAAGAACAATCTTCCCTCAACTCAGCACTGATGATGTCAGACCTGGAATACTGTGTTTAGTTATGGGCTCCCCAGGACAAGAGAGAAACGGATACACTGGAGAGAGTCCAGTGAAGGGCTGCTAAAGTGATTGTACTGGAGCATCTTCCCTATGAAGAAAGGCTGAGAGAGCTGTTCATTCAGCCTGAAGGCGGCTCAGGGGAGATCTCATCAATTTATATTTATGTAATGCATGTGTAAATACTTGGAGGGGGATGCAAAGAAGGCAGAGCCAGGTTCTTTCCAGTGTGCCCAGAGACAAGACCAGAGGCAATAGGCACAAAATGAAACACAGGAGATTCTGTCAAAACATCAGAAAGTTCTTGGCTCTGTGAGGGTGATGGGGCACTGCCTCAGGCTGCCCATGGGGGTGGTGAGTTCTCCCTTCTTGTAGATATGCAAGAGTCATCTGGACACTGTCCTGAGCAAGTGGCTCTGGGTGGCCCTGCTTGAGCAGGGAGACTGAGCCAAATGATGTCCAGAGGCCCCTTCCAACACCAACCATTCTGTGATTTGGTGATTCTCCCTCTGTGTGGTTTGTGTGGTAAAGAGCTGGAGCCTGCCTGGGGGTCTGAACAGTGACCTCAGCTGGAACTATACAAAGAAATAAAATGTGTAGTGGTCTGTCTGCTCATCCTGGGACCAAGCAGTGCAGTTTACTCCATTCTACAGAGATCAACTCTGTTCCTTCTAAATTAAGGTGGTTTCATCTATCCTATCTTATAGGTCATGACTTTTATTAAGTTAAAAACTAGCATTATTTGGGCTAGTGCTAAGCAGTAAAACTAAAAAATGTGCCAAGGAATGCACCAATGATTAAAGACCATGAATAATCCCATGCCAATTCTGGGACAATGTCCTGGGCTTGTTCAGCTTAATCATATAGATATAGCTTTTTATATTTATAAAAAAATAAAAGACATAAAATAGAGTTCTAATTCTACTGCATTAATATTTATCATCAAATTCCTTAGCAACACCTTCTCCAGCACTAAATCTTATAATGATGCCCTTGGTTTGATATCTAAACACTACTTCCTTTGTTAATAAGATTATGGTCTTCCTACTCTGGTTTTGTGTGACATGCCTCCAAGAAAATCAAGAAAAAATTTTACAAATATATTGTTTGAGACTATTGTCATCAGATTTGCATCTATAAATGCACATAGGGCAGAAATCTCTAGAAATTTCTTTTACTTTCATGTATTTTTATGTCTTAAATTTAAGGAATAAAAGGCTGCTTTCTGTTTCTGAAGTCTACTATTAAAAATGAAAATACTATTTAGAAAGCTACCACTATTTTTGCCTGAAATGTCTATACATTTGTATCATTAATTTTTTTAGTAGAAAGATGTTTTGTATGTATTTCAATAAACAAGCCTGAAAAACACATCTATAACCATGACAAAATGAATTATGCACCACTGATTAAAGGGAAATACATGTTATAATTAGATATGGGCAGTATCAGAAATGCTGGGTGAAAAACAGAGATAGAAGGCTTTGTGTATTTTAAGGCAGAGATTTGTAACTCTCACATTTGCCAAAGGAAAGTAGTCACTCCAACCTTATTTTTTAGTCTGAAAATGTATTACAATTCTTTGCTTTCCCTCTGGCTGCACTGGTGTAGAAATCCATGTTCTCACTAAAATTAGTCATAGTTTTGGCAAATCAAGTCTCTTGTTTCTCAGTGTCAAGCAACAGTAAATTTTCTTCAAAAACTCAAATACATGAATAATTACACCTTCTTAAAATATAATTTAACATATACACTTTTTGATTTTTGAATATGGACAATGTAAGATATAAAGCTTAAGATAACTCAAAAATATTTTTACTACTCTTTCAGTTCAGACTGTCACAGAAAAACTGATGCATCATTCTTCAAAGCGCCTATTTTTCTAAGAACTAATGGATGTGAACCTTTTCTCAGACGTAGCAAATTGTCCTTCAAAGCAACAATCATGCTAACAGAAAAGGTCACCTTCACTTCAGCTATAGATTAAGTATAATTTCATTGTTATTTTTTTCATTACATCCTGATTAATTTATATAAGTTGATGTTGAGAAATGGAGTTATGATTTGGCGTCTGCATGAGCATGAATTCATCTCTCAAAATATACAGGGTAGTCAGAAACTTTTCTTTTTTACAACTACCTGTTAACACTGTACAGCTTTTAACCTTTAAACAAGGAAATAACCTTAAATTAAAATTAATAGGTTCTATCCTACAACTTCTGTTCAACTCTAAGCCTCCATTTCTCCCTTCTTCCTCTGCCGTAGTTGTTTCAGTACAGATATTGACTTTGCAATCATCCTCTTTCTCCAGTCTACATGCCTTTGAAAACAAGGAGCCATGGTCAAGGTATAGATCACTAAAGGGGAAAGCTGGATTCTCATCTTAGCTTTGCCTTGACAGTTTGTGAAATCTGTGTTGGATTCACTGAAGTTTATTTTCTGAAGGTATAAAGGGAAGAAAAATAACCCCTATTATTTCCTCAAGTGCTTTTGGGATTTAGAAATGTGAAATGGAATGTTAGACTGTGACATCCACAAAAAATAATCTTGATATTTCTGTAATCTCTGTAGATACACTTAATAAGATGTAGTTTGACTTGAACAAATATCAACACCTCATATTATATGAAACACTTTTTATTATATGCATATAACTTAACAAAGCTAGCAATGCTTCATGCTGATAAATATTGAAGACATTTGTAAAACTGGAGTTATCTTTAATTTGGGATTCTTCCATTTACCAGAATGTTTGAATTTGCCTAGTCATTAATGGAATTTTTTAAAAAAATTCTTTCTAGATTTCACTTTGCTGGGATGGTTTCATTTTGTCATAGACTTTCTGTTTATACTGCAGGCTGAAAAACATCATGTTACCTTGTTCACACTTACACGCTCATTGCACAGATAATTATTTCAAATCTTCATGTTAAACTCTAGATTTCTTATTTTTCAAGACATAGGAAAGCAAATGCACTATGCCTAAAAAATTATTCCCCAGTCTGGACTCTGTGTAGCTCAAACAGTCCTTGTGATTGTCCTCAGCTATGACATCTGGCCTTTAATCTCTTCTGAAAATATGGTCTAAGTTCTTGAATTGGGACATGGTTCTTCTCCAAATTGTAAGAAGCCCTAAAAATGCTCCATCTAATGTTCATCTATGCTCTTTTCTATTTCAAATCTCTCTCACTGGATCACTCTGTTCACTGGAAGTTTTCTACTTGTGACTTTCTAATGTGACTTCCATAGGAAGAGCCCATTATTTAACTAAAGACAACAGACACTGGGACATGGATGTGAGTAGGGACTAAAGCAGCTCCAATTAATCACCATCTCCTCCATCATCCTGCCACAGCGAGATGAGAAGACATCAAAGATGTTATTTGTCTTTTCTGGTGTTACCAGTTTCAAGTTTCCTGGTGAGGAGAAAACAGCTTTGGTGCAAGGCTGCAAGAAGCTGCAGCAGTCAGGGAAATTGCTGGAAACAGGGCTCCAGAGGAGGTGTACATAGAGAGTCCTTGAAGAAAGGTGTTCATCCTCCCCAAACATAGACTGAATGTGCTATGGATGAAGTTTGAGTGGGAGAACGGAAAGTAGCCTAATCGATGGGAAAGTAGAGGAAACACTGGGGGCTGGACTGTGAGAATTCTCAGAGGACTGTGCTCCACTGAGGCCACAGTGTGCCAGAGGTCAGGCCAGGTCAGTTCTGCCAGGGAACAGGGAGCAGTGGCCATCACTCCAGGGGAGGCTGGATGTCAGCCCACAGCAATGCTGGAGGTCTAGGGGGAAGCAGCAGCAGGTGGGAGGATGACCCAGGTAAAAACATGAAAGATGCCCCAACAATGACATTTGAGAATAATGGCTCTGAGAAATGCTATGGCTGAAGCTGCCCTGTTGGAAAGATTCATTAACCTTCATCACAAAATATTCACTTAGCCCTGAATTTAATCAGTAACCTTTTACTACACCATAATATGGGAATAATAATGTTTGAGTTTTGTTATGAAGTCATATTCTGGTGTGATCCTAAGCAAAGTAGAGTGGGTAGTCACTGAGTAAATATCCACAGATATTTCAAGATACACACTTTTAACAGCTGACACTCTATATATTAAAAATATATATGTATATTTCCATTTAAAAAAAAAGCATCAAACCAGGTATTGATGTAATGTTCATTCAAATGGTTTGTTAACAGAATCACAAAATACAGGTTGGAATGGGTCCTCAAGAATCAGAGTCTGATTCCAACCTTTCTTGGCAACAGCATGGTAAAATTTTGGTCTAGACAAGATGGCCCAGCAACCTGTCCAGCTAAATCTTAAAGGTGTCCATCATGGGGGAATCCACCACTTCCCGGGAAAGATTATTACAAGGGCTGATCATTCTCATTGAAAACCTTTCCCCTTGTGTCCAATCAGAATCTCCCCAGAATTAACTTGTACCCTTTACCCCTAACCTTCTCCATGTGAGTCCTTCTAAAAAAAAGTCTCCATCTCCTTTGTAGCCACCTTTTAAATGTTGGAACATGGTGCCAAGGCCTTCTCTAAGTCTTTGCCCTTTAGGGATGAGCACACCTAGATCTCTCAGCCTTTCCCCACACATCAGGCTTTCCACTCCTTGGATCATCTCTGCACCTCTTCTCAGGACCCTCTGCATTCTGCTCACATCATTTTTGTATGGGGGGACCAAAACTGAACATAGTGTTCCAGTTGTGTCCTGACAAGCACTGAGTAGAGTGGGATAATGCCTTCATCTCTTCTGGTGATGTCCCTGTTGATGCATCCTGCTGGCTTTTTTTGCTGCAGCAACAAATAGGTTTTTTCTTGCACTTTTTTTCCAAAGTTTATTAGGTACTAAGATGATATTTTCAAGACATAAATCTTCCTCTCTGTCATATAATCAGATCTTTACCTCTTCCTCCTTCTTCCAACTTATAATGGGAAGTCATAGCCTCTTGTTTATAAGACCATCAAGGCAATTACAAGACAAAACTTGCAGCCACTAGTAATCATACTCTTTGTAAAATGTAAAACATTCAATTATATGTAGAATTGACTTTAATTAAATCTTGTCAAAGGAATAAATTTTCAAAACAAACCCCACATCATGCAAGGCAATACAATCATGCTTTTCAAAACAAAAGCACTTCATGTCAAATTAATTTCTTTCTAAATAGATTAATAACTGTCCCTTCTGTACCTGATTATATAGCTCAAATTATGCATAGGGGAAATACAAACAGAACACAAAGAAAAACAACAACAAACAAACAAACACAAACAAAAGCAAGCAAACAAAAAACCAACAACAAACCCCAAGAAAATAAAAAGAGAGGATAAGGCTAACCAACTACTTTCATAAAAATTAATCATTATAAAAACTGAACAAAACTCCCATTGTGCCAAGATGGATATGCTATCAAGAGATTAATGAGACATAAACCCTTTCCCTATGAAATCTGTTTCAGAGCTGGTTGTCGTGACACTGGACCATCGAAAAAAACAACTAAAAATCTTTATTAAAAACATCAGATTACTTATGTGAATAGAGTTGGAGCCTCTGTCCATTCCCTAATGGACTTGTTACGCACAGTATGTAGAAAATATGTGAAAAATCAGGTGGAATTCTCTCTCATCCAAAAGCACATCTCATACTATTCTAAACTTTAAACAGTTCCTCTTTTTCCATCAGCAGCTTACCGTGTTTGATTTTATTCATTTGAGATGTGTCAAACCCAAAACCAGAGTGTTTATTACATATATAAATATTTATGTCATGATTCACACAAACTCCCCAATTTCTTCTTTATGCCGTTCTTTTACACTGTACATAAGACAGAAAAAAAAAAAAAAAAAAAATCAAGCCCCAAAGCTGCCCAAGCTAAAGGCAAAGAACTATAAAACATAAGTAGGGTGGAGACCTCCTACATCCCAGATGCACTATGCAGTTCTCTTCTTTAGCAACAGGACAAAGAAACAGGAAAGAAAAATATGTTTCACTTTGGGGAACACAGGAAGTCCCATAGAAGTCTACAGAAACTATCAAAACTAACCCATAAATCCCTGGTAAATTACTGTGTTGTCTGCACAGATTTCTTTCTGTATACAGTCACTCATTTCCTTATGACTATGTGCTTGTTTACATAGCTAAAACTAATGTTAATGAAAACCAATTGTTTGTGTTCTCAGGTGACTAAAAAGAAGTATCAGATTTGTGTTAACCTGCACAATCTCAATTCTCTCCCTTTACATTTCTATTCTTTTCCCTGAGTGAGGCAGATATTTTGTTAGGGAAAAAAGACTGGTGAGTGTATGTGTAGAGTTTATAACACACTGTATACCCACACAGCTTCTGAATTGAAACTGGGAAAGGGCCAAACAGATATGTTCATTTTCTAATTTTTGACTACTTGTCTTTACAATTTACAAGGCTTCCATCTGTGGCAAGGAGGCTCTCAAAGAGAGGATGTGGTTCTGGTTCGAGGTATAAGTAAGAGAACCCAACCCAGTTTCAAGGAGTTTCTGCTGTGATGAAGAACATCATTCCCAGAGAACTCCTGTAAAAGAAGCTGGAGCTGTATAAGAACTTCAGGAACAGAGTCAATCTTGTTTTCACTTTGTGCACTCAAACCTCAGTCCCATGACAACTGTTCTGACAAAGTTCCAGTGCAATAAATTTTGCTACTACAGCTTTTGAAGTGGTCTGTTTCAGGCCTGTAAATGTTGTCTTCCTTCACTATTGTTCTATTAAACTGCTAAACCTTTTCTAGAAAATGCAACTGAGGATGGAAAGGCCAATTTCTAAAGGTGCATAATTGAAAGAATGCAAGGCAATGAAAATATATATGAAAGAAACTATGGAATAAAGCTTAAGAGCTCTCTCCCTTACAAATGTCAGAAGTTAAAAAAATCTAGGTTCTAGAAAGGCATCAAAATATATACAGGAAATATTAATGAAATTGCACAGAAATATAATGTAAATTATTAAATCAAAAATAAGTAGATGAATGTATAAATTTTCTTTATTTCTGCTCTAAAGCTTCAAAACAGAGTTCAATTTCATTATAAAATTCAGGTTGTCTGCCTTATATAATGATGGATTGCATTACAGGTGATGAGGTGCTGAGCAGCTGTATCATTCAAAGATAGACAAGAAAACATCTGATCATCATCTAGAAAAGATTCATCAACATGTTAAGAATATGTAAAGGCATAGAAGACAATCAGGACTGAGAGTCTTCATCCAAAGTGGATCAACATCTTTCTTCACTACAGACCCATAGGAAAAATAAAAACATATTAAAAACATCCCAGGTTTTTTCTTAACACACACACACACACACATACAAAAAAAAAGAAACAAAAACAAACAAACAAACAAACACTTTCCCACCAATATCCTTTTGTAACCTTATTTAACTTAAAAAAAAAAAAAAAAAAAA
>VXBB01010352.1:833034-862137 GCA_013399915.1 Illadopsis cleaveri | reverse complement strand
GAGGAGCTGAGGATCAGTATGAAGGGCTGATAAGGATTTATCAGTGAGCAAATGAGCACTTGTGAAATATCTTAAAGAAGTGTGTTTTGACTTTTTAATAAATAGATCCTGATTATCCCATAAAATATGTGCCATATATCTTTTTATATATATACTTTTAGCTGTATTTCTTTCATCCTGTATTCTTCTTATTTCATTTTATTTACTCACTGTGCTAGTGAAGCAGCAAAAATATTCTTAGGTTAAAAAAAAAACACTAAGAGCAACATTCACTCTCATTGAAAAGGATATTGAACTATAGGTTACTTCCAGCCTACAAGAAGCTGATAAAAAAATACTGTATTTGGGAAGATAGCAGGATATATGCAATGATCCTAAAACTTAAAGTGCTAAAAATGTCTGGTAACAAGTCAACCACCTGCTAAGCAACAAATGAGCATTTTTAAAACCCAGCTTGTTATTCAGCTAATGTAAATTATTGGCTTGGACCACGAAACATATTCCAATTAGGAACTGTCACATGGGATTTTATGGCCACTTTATATTTTTTTCAATATTACTCATAAAAACAATAGATTTTAAAAAAGGATTAGGTATTTTTCAATACTTATATTTGATTTCAAGAAAGCACATATCCACAGCTATTTCTACCTAGTCTTTTCTATGGAAATAAGGAGTGAAAATTGGCCAATACTGAAAGTTATGTTCAGTCAGTAATGAAGCCAAGCAATTCACACATACTCAGCAAATCTTTAAGCTATGCTTCCCACAGAAAACACAATCCACCAAATTCACAGACTTTAGTTAAAATGGTGCAAAAATGGATCTGAAAAACCTATCTAAGCTGACAACTCTCAAATGTTTTCTTTTGTTAAAGTTATTCAGGAAATCTCCAAAGTTCCCAGGAGATTTATTCCTGTATTACATTATGGTTGCAGTTCAAATATTTTTCCAAATGTGTAAACTGATTTCCTCTTGCTGCAACTCAAACAGATGACTTCTTATCTACCCTGAATCTGTAGAAAAGGTCACCTCCCCTTCTTTACACCAATGCTGTGTAACTGTGGGCAGTAACTGTGTCCCCATTCACAGCCTCAGTCATTCCTGAACATATCATATTGCCTTTACCACCTCCTGTTGGTCTGTATCTTTCCTGAAGTCCATTCTTACCCAGAAGAGAACCATTCCTGGCAACAGACAGTGCAGTTATATCATTTTACAGATCCATATCTGTAGTTAGTTGTTCCCATTAATTTACAGTAGCTTGTGTTATCTTGAAGAGCTTTGTCTTATTTTCATATCTTCAATCTCTTAAGACCTGTTGAATTCTAATCTGTACTTCAAAATAATTTCATTATCTCCTGCTTTCAGGTAGTCTGAAACAACAATAATTGAAGTGGTTAATAGAAGTACTTAACAATACAAGATAACACGAAAATGCCTTACATTTCCATTAAAAAAATAAACTACCATGAAATTTCTCTCTATAAATTTGTACAACTCTTTTTTAATCTATGCTATAGTACTTTCCTCAAGAACGTCTCAACAGCTTTTCTTGTTAGTAAGATGGGTGAAACTGTGCCAAAAGCTTTTCTGAAGCTAAGATGTAACATATCTACAATTTTTTTCTGTATAAAGGCCTCTTACCTTCCAGAATTATTGAGGAAGTTGAAGATAAGTGTCAGGTTTATAATCCTCCTCTCCTTTCCCCTTTCCTACTTCAAACTTGCACACTATATTTGTCTGGTTTCAGTCTTCTGGCATTTCATAAACCTTTCAGACCTTTTCAATGAGAACACTTCTGAAACTACCTTAGACAGTGCTTTACAAATAATCAAATGAAAGAGTTTTCCAAGGGATTAATTATTTTTTTAGAGTCAATGTGAGAAATAACACTTTAAGGAAAAAAACACCCCAGCATTAGCTCCCATTATGTATTTCTACATCCCAGGATAGATGGGCTTAATGTCCACTTTATGACAGTCAGGCACTGATCATAACAGCATGTCAGGACCATGGCGACTTACAGAGAGCTCTCCACTTGCAATTTGGGTTGCACAGGAAATGTGATGGAATACAGGAAAAACTCAAGGGAAAAAAAAGTGTTAGACAAAACATCGCATTCATAAATTGTGTTTTACTATTCCAAACATGCTGGTAAGACTAAATAAATACATTTTAAACCATGATGTTTAATTTTTAACACTTCGTTTTCAGTTCATCTCAATCACAGATTTTTCTTAAAAAAACAAAGAGTTCCATGATCACACAGGTGCCAATTAAACCTGGTTTATCTGGATTCATGCCTGTTGTTGACTGATTGTACCTTTTCTAAAAATTGGCAGTACTTAAAAGGGTTGCCTCACAGGTGAATTCTCTACTGCCTGTGATGAAGAGCAGCCCCACAGAAAGGGACCTGGGCGTCGTGGTTGATCCAAAGTTGACCATGAGCCAGCAGTGCCCTGGCAGCCAGGAGGGCCAACCCTGTCCTGGGGGCATCAGGAACAGCATGGCCAGTCAGGCAAGGGAGGGGATTGTCCTGCTGTGTCTGCACTGGGGCAGCCTCACCTCCAGTGCTGGGGGCAGTTTGGGGTGTCAGAATATAAGAAGGACATTAAACTGTTAGAGAGTGTCCAAAGGAGGTCATGAGGATGGTGAAGGGCCTTGAGGGGAAGCCATGTGAGGAGTGACCGAGGTCACTTGTCTGTTCAGCCTGGAGGAGACTGAGGGGAGACCTCACTGCAGTTACAACTTCCTCGTGAGGGGGAGAGGAGGGGCAGACACTGATCTCTGCTCTGTGGTACTCAGGGATAGGACCTGAGGAAATGCCCTGAAGTTATGTTAGCGGTGATTTAGGTTGGATATTAGGTAATGTTCTTCACCCAAAGGGGGGTTGGGCACTGGAATAGGCTCCCCAGGGAAATGGTCACAGCACCAAGCCTGACAAGAGTTTAAGAAATGTTCAAGTGATGGTCAGAAGTTAGACTTTAATGACCCTTGTGGGTCCCTTAGTATATTCTATGATTCTATGATCAAGAAGTCCATGCTGCAGCCTCTGCAGCAGACAAGATTCTTTGGCAGTTATTCTTTCTCCTGTCCAGAGTTTTCACATTATTTTTATGACTTTATGAATTCTTTTCCTGCTGAAAGTCTAAATCAGATCATCTTGCCCTCAATAACTAAAAAGATAACTTAGAGAGGGTGAACCTGCAATAAAATATCTTAAGTCAGATGAGACTATGCCACCTTTAGAATATTCTTATAATGGGCATGGATAGTTTAATATTTTTCTTAACCAGCCTTAGCTTTTCTACCTAAATCACTAAGTGTCGAAAAGTCTTCCTGGCACAAAACTTGAAGACAGTGAAAAAGTAAAAATATTACATCCTGGCAGTGAATTTTCCTTGCCCTAGATTTCACCTTCGGTATCAGGAAACACAGAGAAAAAGAAAAGGCTTGGACACCTGAGGACTTGTCAGCTTAAAATCTTCAAACTAAATTCAATCTGCTCCTTCTGTGAGTTAATAACATGAGCTGTGGGAAATACCAGGAACAAGGTTTTGCAGACAAGAGGTAACCCTGGGATGAGACAGCAGTGAGTTAGCACAGCAAGACAAGCCATTCAGCAGATTCTTTTAGTGAGTACAAGATTCAGCAATGCAAGACAGAGGGTTAGAAAATCAGCCCACAGCTCACAAATATTTTCAGGATATGTGCAGAAGTGTGCATACCAGATTTGTGTTCACAGGAAATAGCACTTCTACTTAATTATTCCAGAAATGGAAACTCAACAGAAATGTATCTGCATAATCAAAATAGCGACTGACCAAGGTTTCAAGTTTAAAAACCACAACAACAAAGCTAAGAAAAAAAACACAAAAAAACAAAAAACAACAACAACAACAACAAAAAAACAATGTAATGAAATGCAGAACTTCTGCTGCTGACAAAAGGAATTGCATATGGATTATCACTGCTCATTGGACCTTCTTGTCAAAATATCTCAATTGAAAAGTAAACTATCTTATTCCTATTTATTTATTCTAAATAAATAACCTTTTTACACTAAGAAAATTGTTCCTGACTGTTACGTCATAAGGGCTTGTCTTCACCTAACAGTTCTTTTGCAGAAATTTGGAATGTCAGCTTTACAGTGGAGTCACTACACTGCTCTACTGCCTCTTGCAATATGCTTGATGCCTCTAAGTAATTTTATGAAATACATTTTTTCTTTAAAAGTGAAGAAATGTAGTAGACATGATGTGACAAGGTGTATGTACACAAGGGAAAAAAAAAAAGCCTCCATTCTTAAGCCCTGAGGATGAGAGGGCAGATGTGAATTTGTTACCACCCAAATGAAGGAGCCACACACAGACTGGCAATGAGAGTCACCCCTCACTCCTGCAAACTGCTGAATCATGACCAACCATTATTTGGAATATTTCTGCTTTAAAATCAAGCCAAAAACATACTAAAGGTCATGATAATAGTTCATCAATATGATCAGACAGAGTGCTCACACTGTCCCCTGGTTGTGCTTGGTCTGCTGCTATGGGGCCAGGCAGAGCCTGATGGGGAGCTACTGCAGACTAGCTGGATACTGGGATTGCACAGTTTCCCTTTCTGGAAGCTAATTTCTCTTTCGAAGAAGCCTCAGCCAAGGAATGGTGCCAAAATCTGTTTTAGTGGAGATAAGTAACACTGCTGAATTTTCTGACAGAGACGCTATGATAAAATTGACTAATGACACAGAATGAAACCTGAGTGTTACATTCAAAACTGACAAAGCTTCAAATCAAAATCTGTCTCTGACATGTCTTTGTTCTGACTAGGTCTGGAGGCTTTAATAATTTACTCCTGTAAAATGGCTTTATCAATATTTAAGCTCAAAGATGGGTAGGCATGTAGAAAATAACATTAAAACCACAGGGTATTTTTTTCTTTATTTCCCCTTTAGTCATGTTTTACAGCCGTAAATATCAGTGCAGATGCGTTACATTCTGTGTTTATATTCTGCCTGGCATACTGGAGGGAACCTAAGTGACATGTTCTACATGCTATATCATACAAACCACTGCCTAGCTAGTTACTCTTAAAGTGTGTCTGCTCAAATCCATGTGCAGGCAGAGACACAGGACTGATATTTTCTTTCCACACACATATTAACCTTCTCTGAATGAAAAATCAACAGAAATTCTACAAATTCCTTAACATTTGAAATGAGATTTATTTATTCTTTTGCTTAATTATAATCTAGGGAAAGATTTTCTTTTTTTCCTCAAGAGGTAATTTAAAATCAGAAACATTCATAAGAGCTAATTAGTGATTCTTTCACTGCTTTCCATTTCTTTGTTCAGACAGATACACAACTCCCAATCACAGGCACTCTTTTTGCACCAGCCTCTGCAGGACTGGCTTTCAATCAGAGAGAGATAGCCAGGCAACAGAGCTAGATATTTTGGTTTTTTTCCAATGTCTAATTCAGAAACCAGTGTAGCTGTCCCCTTCCCTGAGAGAGTGATGAAGGCAGTCTCACTGTGCTTAAATGCACCTGTTAGCTGAACTCACTCAGGTGGACTAACTGGCAAAGATAACTGTCATACTATGTTAGGAATTCACTATTTCTGCAGACTGGCTGGTAACAGGTTCAAGCTTTTCTTGGGGGTAGAATTGCACAGTTTTTTCATAAAATACAAGGAAGGAAGACAAGTTCTGATGAAAAAAAAATTAATGTATTTAATCCTTAAACTAAGACTGAATCATTATAATTTTTATTACATAACATCTTAAAAATGAAAAGGAAGTAGTTGGGATGAAATGGGAATAATCATCCAATTTAGCCATATCTGTTTGAGGAATTAAAAGGCTGAGAGCACAGGCTGAAGCAATGGCATGCATTTGTCATTACTTTTTGATATTTAGTGAGCTCTGTGTCACAATATCAGCAGAGGCTTCCCCCCAGTGCCTGCATATATTTCAGGGGTTGGTTGAGCCCCAACAGACAATTTTTGTGCAGTTATCCTGTTCTGGGGGTGTCAGAGAATCCAGCTGGAGGGATATATCTGTGCCGTGCCAGTTGGCCTCAGGCCAGGAAGCAGCCCCTCTATCACTTCATTTATCAGCCTGGCTGTAGCTGTTAGTTTATAGAGGAAAACACAGGAGGAAATGTGATAAATAATGGCATTCCAACATGTTTCTTCCTTGGGACACAGAAAAGGCTTGATGTCCTTAAAAGAAGTAAACAAACCCAGAATTAAACCTAACAGAAGGCTCTTTGGGAAATCAGGACCATCAAATCATGTGCTTTATATGTTGAACCACAGGATGCAACTCAATTCTTCCTTTCAGATTGTCACATCCCACCTGCTTTATCTCAAGAACACTTTTGTCTTTCTATTTACTTCATACTCAGGAAATGGCTATGAAATTGTACTTAATCTTAAATCAGTTGAGCATTAACTTGAAATTTTCTTTCCTGAAATAGTCTGACAAATCCAAAGAAATTTAATAGTTTATACCACTGGAGAAGGCACAGAGGGGATGAAGTCTTGCTTCTGAGCCACTGAACTAACAGAGGTACAAAGGCAATTTGCTGTATTCCGTAAAGATGGCAAGACATTACCATAGCAGAAATCCTGTACAACTACAAACAACAGATATAAATGTAGAACAGCTCATCTATGAGTGAGGTGGGAAAGCAAGGGTCATAATTGCAAAGTAAGGTGGGAACTCGCATTTGAAGGGGAAGATGCCACACCTCACCTGGTCCCACAGGATTGGTCTCTGCTCCAGCAGTCACCAGGCACAGGGAGTTGTCCTGCTGCCACCTGTGGATGTGCAGACTGTGTGACAAAGTCTGCAACTACTGAAAGACATAAGAGCTCTGCAAAAATGGGTAGGAGCTATATCACTAGCCCAGGACTTAATGACTTGTGAATGACCCCAGCATTTTCTCAGCAGTGTAAAAGCACAGGCAGTAAAGAGCAGACGTGCCAAGAACCAGTTAAACCTGGAGATTCATTTTCAGATATAAAGGCTTTTATGTCAAGGTCATCAGCTCAAATCCAGCTAATAGTGGGTCATCCATCTGCAGCAGTTCTTGTAGGCACTCATGGGAGGTGAGGCTTCCCCAGTTACTACTGAGGAAATACCTAACACTGATATTCTCAAAGAGAAGCACACTTTGCCATCCTCTTGCAGACCCCCTGAGCTTTAAGGATGACATAATGACGCACACATTTCTGTATAAATGGAGACTGTTTCACACGGCTGACATGGGAGATCTTATATATATTCCATTTGTCTTAGAAACAAAATGTGTGCAGGCTTATGTAAAGCCCATCCCAGGCAGCAGTAACTTGGAAGCTGTTTAAACTGTGATAGCAGAGCTCTGTGATGGAAGCCCACAAGGAAATGGATATGCAAACACGGTGGTGTGTGCACTGTTGCAGAAGATGAGAACTACAAAGCCTTAAGCTGCATGTGAGATTCATCCCAGGCTGCAGAAAGGCCCTTTTATTAACCTGCATGTTGAAACGTTTAATAATGTCTGGAATTGTCTTCCAAATGTTTTAGCCTCTATATGCAAGGCTCAGTCAAATCTTATGGGTGGATAAAGTGTAGGCAACTGCAACTAAACCAATGTACAGTAATGCAGAAGGGTGCAGTAAGTCACAGAAGAAAACTGACCCAAAATGATGCTTATGGCTCTTTGTCTATATTGTTTAATTATGAACATACAGTAATAGAAGGTATATCTCTTTGCTTAAGAAACACAACAGTATTTTTGGACAGCAAATTAAAATATGGCTAAAAATTATAAATAGAAATGACTGAGAAAAAAATTTGGAATGCGAAAATGAAGTAATTTATAATTATATCTATTAATGTATTTATAATTTAAATTAAGGTCTTTTAAGAACATATATGTCATTATTATGTTGAAATGTTAGAAAGGATGGCCAATGGAACCAACACCACTGAAGACAGATGCAAAACCCAGAGCCATAACCATTCAAGTCTTTGTTAGTTCTAGTTAATATAATTTTCATTATTTGTAAGTGAAATAACACCTGAGTATCTATTCACTGCTGAATCATCTGGCAGCAAAACCGAAACAAAGAATTAAAAATACCAGCCAGAAGTGAGGCTGCTTCTCTATCACCTTCCTCAAAAAGATACAAATTTTTAACTATTTTTTTAACATTTTACTATAAATAACTCTGGGAATCTGCACAAATCAATGAACATAATGTGGTTCTATGTGCTACAGACATTCTTATATCAGATCTGTCTCTTCATCATCTCTCCTCTCTAGATATATTGCTCTGGACTGAAAAAAACCCATATCCTAAACAGAAAGGAAAGCCTAGTGTCTTAAATTTCTCAGTCCATGCAGAAGATTTTTGTCAAAGAAGATAAAAATTAAAGGTCTAAAATGATAAAAAGATAAAAATACACAAGACCTCTTCAGAAGACCTGTTCTTCTGTTTTATATATTCGTGTTATATATTCATTCTATTTTATATATTCATGCTCTTACACTATGGGAAAAAAAAATTAAGAAATGTGCTAATGTCTCAAGCATTGATAAAAACAACAATAAAAATTCAATTTCTTTAAATCTTGTTTATAGTCAGCAAACATTTGGCTAAGAAAACACTTAGTGGCCAATGATAAATTCACTAAATGTCTGCTAGAATTAACAAATATAAGAATTTAAAAACAAATCCATATTGAAAAATATGAATTTTCTCAACAGCTCAGACACTTATTTTAATATTGTCACTATTTAACTTTCATGTAACAAAACAATTGATGGTCAGTAACAATTTTTTAAAAATTTTTAGATAGAAAATCAGTTATGATATCTCATCTAGAAAGTCCTACCACTATTGTTTTCGTTTCCTACTCTTTCCTTTAAAATTGGAATTTTCCTATTTTAAAGCCAAACCTATCTCTATTTCTCTTTACTTCCCAATCTTCTCACTTACTTTAATTTCCATTTTCCCTTGTTATGATTGACAGATATAACAAGAAACTGAGTTTATGAAAAACAGGGTTTTTTCTGTCAGAATGTGGAAAGTTTTAACATCTGTGTATTTTTACAGGATTATCATACACCTCATTTTACAACTCTATTTTCAATATTCTTCTCTGTCTTGGCATTATGGGCTGACTGCTAAATCCAAATTAGCATGAACAAAGTCTGTCGTTTATTTCTGCTCCAAGCTGCACAGAGGGGCTTGGCTGTACAAACTTCAAGGATGTTCCATACAGGAACCTCAAAGTGTGGTGCTACAGTTGCAGTGAAAAACTGTAAACAAACTGGCCAGGAAGAAAGTTAAAGTTATGCCTTTGGTATCAAATTTTCTTAACATTGAAGCAGAAACAGTGAACCACATAACCCATTTTAGACAAATTATTTGGATTATCAATATCATGCCACGCTGCATAAAGATTTATATTTCTCAGATTTGGCAGAATCCCAATGTCAAAGCCACATATTTAAAGAGTGTCAATGCTACACTCTTTGTATTTATGTTTAAAATTACCTGACTGTATTTGGAAGTAATTCCAATTTGCAGTAAAACATGCTACAAGAAGTGCAACCATCTGCTTATGAAAACAAGTATACAGGTATCTTATATTCCATATGACAAGAACAAACCACACTTATTTTTCTCCATTTAATCTTCTTTGCAGCATTGTCTCCTGGCTCATTTCTTCTTTCTCCTTGCATTCTCACACCTTCAGCTTTTATAAATTCAATTTTCCATGTATTATATGGCTACTCAGCCATTCACTTCTTTGCTTTTCACCTCATCATTTGTTTATTAATCTGGGAACTGATCTCCCACGCACCAAAACAACAGGCAGCCTGAGCACTTTTTTTAGCAGAGAGTTTCTGTTGCTCACCCCTCTGTTGCATTCTTTCTTTGGGAGAGAGGGTATCAGACTTAGCAAGATTTAATTCAGCAGAGAACACAGGAAAAAAAAAGAGCCAGGAGAAATTAGTGGATTGGAATTGAAGAAATAGCCCTTGACAAATGCAGTCAAAATGTTTATTAGAATAGACCATAGTCCAGTTTTTAGGTAAATTTACAGTCCTATAACATTTAAAATTCCTAATCCTAAACTACAGTGCCTCCTAGTCTGGAGTCTGAAATTTCTGAATAACCCTAAATCAGAGATCAAAGTATATTTTAAGCTATCTCTATCATGCAGCCTAAACTTAAAGCAATGTTTTCACCCATGAGTGGCTGAGTGCTGAGATATGATTCCCGTAAAGGTTATGGAATCAATGTTTCTGGAAATATTCATATCTCAACTAGAGAAGGCTCTAAATAAACTGATCCAGTTTTGGGAACGGCTTTACTTTGCATAGTGGGTTGAACAAGATGACCCCTGGAGGCATCCTCCAACCTAAATTATAATGCTTTTATGACTGAGGGATGGTTAAGGAAGTGACCATAAGCATGTCTTTATTCTTACCTGCCTCTTTTTGGAGACAGGGCAAGGAGAACAGAATATTGCAAGGTTGTGAGTTCTAAACATCCAGCTCCTAAAATGGATGGAGGACTGCGTTTACTTCACCTGCCAAGGAGCAGGACAATACATAAAATGAGACATTGGAGCATGGAAATGTCTTCCTGGAACAGCAACAAACCCAAACCCAAACATTCACACAACTGTTTTTTATCACAGACGGCTGTAGCCCCTGAGGACTTCAGGGATTTGGTAGCCTTTCTGTCTGAGATAGAACACACAAAATCTGAAGAGCCCAAAGCAAGTTAAATCATAGAATGATACAAATATTAAGGTTGGAAAAGACCTCTAAGATTGTAAAGTCCAACCATCAACACAACACCACCACCATGTTAGAAATCAGGAAAAAAATTCTTCACTAAAAGACAGATTGGGCACTGGAATCATCTGCCCTGGTAAGTGGTGGAGTCATCATCTCTGAACGTGTTTAAAAAAGACTGGATGTGTCAAGTCATAGGTTGGACTTGATGATCCCAAAGGTCTTTTCTAATCTAGTTCATTCTGTGATTCTGTCAACCATGTCTTCCATTGCCACATCCATACATTTTCCATACACTTCCAGGGATGGTGACACACTACTTCTCTGGGCAGAAAATTCCAATGCTTTACAACCCTTCCAGTGAACAAATTTTTGTTAGTACCTAATCTAAACCTCCCTTGTCACAACTTGAGACCACTTTCTCTTGTCCTGCCTCTTGCTCCTTGGGAGAACAGCCCTACTTCTACCATACTACAGCCTCCTTTCAGGGAGTTGTAGAGAGCAATAACGCCTTCCCTGAGCCTCTTTTTCTGCAGGCTGAACACTCCCAGCTCCCTCTGCTGCTCCTCACACAAATCTTCACATCAAAATACAAAGTTAATTTCATTAAGGCCTCATTTCATACCAGATAAAGATCAACTCAACAATGGTGTCAACAACTGAAGGTCTCTGAACTGTAACTGTACTAGTTTGAGCATTTAGCTATTGAAACCAACATATGGAGCACAGTAAGAGCACAGTTTGATCTGCTCACTTCAAAGTATGTATGGCATGGTCAAAGATACATGGGAAAACTATCTTCTCTTCTAATGAGTTTTGGACTACCACTTGTAAAGTTTCACTTGTAGAAGTCTATATTCAATCATTCCTTGAGAAAAAGATAGTGAATCAAAGTCTGCTGACTCTGAAATGTCCCCTTAGGCATTAGATTATCAGAGCCTGCTTATTGAGATATCTTTTGTGATTATGATTTATGCTGACAGTTTTAAATTGGACGGTGCAGTTGACTGAAATGAGCTAATTCAATTTATAAATGGAGACTGCAGGAAAGAAATAGATTTTTTCAGGTCCAAAATGAATTTTATTTTACCTTAATATGTAAAGCAAATGTGGGGAAACAGCTTCTAATTTACAGCAAAAAAAGTAAAACCAAGTAGTTTTTAAGATCAGTCTTTAAAACAAGAAATAGACCGTTTGAGACTATTGTTCATTATTCAATATATATGCTTCTGTATTTATCATGCAAAGTCTTTGGAATTAGATTAGAAAGCTCAGTTCATTTTCAACTGCTTAAGCAGCAGATAAAAAAGCTAAATTAAGGTCAATGCATATGACAGGGGCATGAATTTTTTTTTACACTTTAATATTGATATTTAGGGAAATATTAATCCTCATGGCAAGATCCAGTCTTGGTGGATTATTTCTCAGCAGGTAGCAAAAATCTTGCACAGAAAAGAAACACTAAATCCTCTTAAATATTAATAAATGACATTGTTTATGGGATGATCCCCTGCTTCACTGACAGAAGAGTCTTTGAAAGGAGAGAAAATGAACATTCAGAGTTAACAAATCAGGCTGTACATGCAGAATATGCAGAAGATTTATATTCTCTGTGATGGGAAGAAGAAGGACATATTTCATATATACTAACTTGCAAATTATATCCAGCCCTCAGCATAACTGCAGTAATAGATTCAACCTCCATCAACAGATCTGTGACCAGGAGATCTACATGCACTAATAGAAATAATGCAGATGCTGTCTAGAAACAGCAGTTTATGTCCTAGAAGCAACATTAAATTAGAGGATATTGTTCTCATGACACCCAGTCTGGAGTTCTGCATTCAGCTCTGGGGTTCCCAGCGCAGGAAGGACATGGACCTGTCAGAGAAAGTCCAGTGGAGACCACCAAGATAATCAGAGGGATGGAGCACCTCTGCTATGAGGAAATACTGAGAGAATTAGAATTGTTCAGCCTGGAGAAGAGAAGGCTTCAGAGTGACTTGGTTCCACTTCCAGCACCTGAAGGGATCCTACAAGATGGTAGAGAGGCTCTTTACAAGTGCATGTAGTTACAGGACAAGGAGGAATGGCTTCAAACTGAAATAGAGAAGGTTTAGATTAGCTATTAGGAAGAAAGTCTTTACTGTGAGGGTGGTGAGACACTAGAATAGGTTCCCCAAATAAGTTGTAGATGCCCCATCCCTAGAAGTGCTCATGGTCAGGCTGGATGGGGCTCTGAGAAACCTGGTCTAGTGGAAGCTGTCACTGTCCATGGCAGGGGATTTGAAACTAGATCATATTTCAGGTCCTTTCAAAACCTAGCCATTCTATGACATCATACTTTCAACTGCTTTCCTATTTCAGTATAACCTATATAGAGGAATAAGAGTAAAATGGGCTTAACTCCTTAAAGTCATAGGAATTGGAATGGCACTCTGCTTTAGCCAGATTCTTTGACTGTTGAAGTTTCTTCTGTAAAAGATTAATTTTTTTTTAAATTTCAGCTCAAATGGCATCACAAATACAAAAAGTGAAATCAACATGGATATGTTGAGTGTGCCTCCATCCCAGGAAGAAGAGAACTCTTCCCTTCCATCAGCCTGGTGTAGAGGTTACACAGCATTAAATAGTAAAAGAGATTTCCCAAAATATATAATAGTATAAATAAAATAACTATGGTGCAAAATTAGGTCTTTGAAGAGGATTAAGAAATGGCAGTGAACCTGAAATTGCCACAGTGAGGCACCGTGATTTGAAAACATGCTACACAGAAACGTGGAGCCTTGCCCTTCCTCCACTGAGACACAATGAGCTGAGACACATTTATTGGTTTACTTTGCCCTGACACTGCTGGAATTGAGGAGCAGTCAAGCTGGGATTCACAAGGAAAATGGAATAAATATAAAACTCTGCACTATATAAAAATACTCAACTATGTCTACAAGAGTTCATAGTGAACATTTTGTGCTGGTGCTACAAAGTGAGGCTCTGTGACTTCCTTTGAAGTTGTGCTTGCGCCATGGTTATGGCAGTCTGGGGTTGCAGGCAAACTGGAATTCTATAGCCAAGAACAAGATAAACCATAACTGTTCTCCAGCATTCTGACTTTGTCATCAGCAGATCTTTTTAATTAAAAATCATTTTTTTGTTCAAGGCAGCAGCAAGGATGAATGTCATGCATTTGTGTGCACACAATGCCCTGACAAAGGAAATAGCTTGCTCCTGAAACTCATACCTTTCCCAATCACACGGAAACAAAGATAGCAATTTTTTTTTCTAAATAAAAGGACAAGCAATGACAATTTAGCAATAGCTGCTAAAAAATTATGATAGGAAGATGATAACCATGAGAAGAAGAAAGCATTCCTATTATCATAGTATTTCATAGGAGAAATAACAATCTCAGAAGTAATAGAGATCAAAAATCATGTTATTTGTCTGCCATTATTATCAAGAAATGCATGTTTTACAGCATTTCCCAACAGCCAGAAGTTATTAGAAGGTTGCTAAATTATAAAAACCCTCTGGAATTCCCACCACCTCCCTCTATCTTAATAAACCCATGTACCACAACTTCAGGGGAAGAGGTAAGGTTGCACTTCTTCCCCCAGGGACTCTGTGAGGGAAGCTGAAGAGGTGTCAGGGTGAATAGAGCAGAAGAAAGTTAATTCTGCATATTCTGGGACTTTGCAATGCCAATATATGCTCTTCTAAATATACATTTCAAAAATGCACCTGAGTCCACTTTAAACCACAATAAAAGCAGGACCAAAGCCAGGCAGCAGCAACACCTGAATGAAGTTAGAATCTGACATACAGAGGCCTGAAAAACAAGCATCCAGAGCTGAGTCATACTGCAGAAAGTTGACTCTTGGCCTGGAAAAGAGGAGGAAGAGCAGCTTTTTGGGGATCTGCAGCATCTCTCTGTAACTATGGGGCTTGCTTGCACTGTTTGGTGCTCATAGTTTTCCGAATTCATATTTTTGCATGTACAGTGCAGTCTGTGGCAGTTACAGGAGTAACATATTTGCCATCATGTCTATTGAACACAATTAAGTGTGTCAGTCTCCATTATACTGTCATAGGTTCAGGTAAAGCAACACAAACATTTCACATTTTTGTGTAGGAAGACAAAAGTGTACTCTGAGACCACCAAAAATAAGGAGCTTTCATTATCAAAATCTTTTGGCAGCCATAAGTCATTAGCTTTGCCCTACACTGACATTACAAAAAAAACAAACAAAAAAACAATCCTACCACCCCGAAAAACCCAAACCAACCACATACTTGGGAAGGTGCATGAACTGGCAGTCATAGATTGTTGCCAGCCCCAAGATCACCGCCACCCTTCTCCTCAGTCAGAGAAACAGTGATGTATAGACAAGAGGCAGAATAGATTCAGCTGCCTGGGGACATTCAACAACATTGCTCTGGAGTGTGCTTTTACAGTAGCTGCAGACTTCTTGTTTAGTAATCATCTTTCCCATTTTATCTGTTTTGTAACCTTCCTTTTAAAATTAAAGTCAGAAATAAACATATCAAATTTACTTCTGAAACTGTTAAGCCTATGGAATAGCTTCCAGCCCCATTATGTATTAACATATCCCCACATTATCAGTAAGTTTAGTTTTATTCTTTGATATTTTTCAAAGAAAAAAGACAGAAAAAACATTGCAATGGACACAAAAGACAAGAGAATAGCCACTATTCCGTCATCACAGGGCCTCCTTCAGAATTATATCTTTAATGATATGTGTGTAGTAGCTATAATAAAGAACTATTTTAATGCCAGATTACTAAGTACAATGCAGTTTTCAGTGTGCACAAGCTGTCATGGAACGATGCCATTATTTGCAATGTAAATTTTTTACTCACAGAATGTTCAGCATGAAATATTTAAGATTCCTAGTAAGTTAACATTTTGGGAAAACACCTCTTATGTTTTCTCATTTTTCTGTAAATATTCCTGTATTTTAGTAATTTTTTACAAGTTTAGAAGCTTAAGATTTCTACCTTTTCTTCTTCAGCTGATTCAGCTTTGAGGATCAAGCTTTGCTACAGTTACCAGGTGAGCTGGAACCCATTTCATTCTAGAACAGTACAAAACTTCCCCAGGAGGTTCTGGCAGCAAATGCTCCAAAAATAAAAATACACAACAGTATTAAGTATTGGTACTAAGTAACAGTATTGGTGCTTAGCAGATCAAAATTCAATTTAGGCAACCAGGTAAGGGGAGACCACAATTATAACTCTTTTGAATTTTTTATATCCCTGGACTATTGGTATTGATACAATAGGCTAAGCTTCCTAATATCTGCAGCATGGGCAAGTTTGTAAGAAGACAGAATCTGAGAATGTTATTTGATTTTTTTAAAAAATGGAGGGAAAATAATATATTTAGTAAGATTCTAAATATTATGTCATCTTAAGAATAAAAAAACTCACTACTGCCTGTAGAGTCCTTAATAACAGTGTTTTCCGAAATTTGCAGGTTACTTATTAACAGAAATTATTGAATATTCATTTGCAAATAAATTGAAATGAATTGCAAATTGGAATTCATTTGCTACAGTATTAAAAAAGTATTTTTTCAAGTCTATCCTAATCAAAAGTTTAAAGATGAAATGTAAACTACTACAATAAAACTACTGAGATCTTGAAGTATTTCTTATCCACAGTTCTAAAAGTATTTGAAAAGATGCTTTTTAACAGCTTCAATTTATCAAGCAACTTACTAGAACCAAAACCTTGAATTTAATTCACTTGAGTCTAAATAATGCCCACACAGATATGCTATCATATATTTTATATATATATATGTAGTGTTTACTATTGATTCACAAAATTGAATGTAGTCATTTTACCAGGGAGCCCATATTATTGTTATTAATTATGCAAAACAAAACAGCATTAGACAAGCCAAGGGAAGGCAAACACCAACTGCTTTTCCCTCCAAACTCTCATCTCCTATAATACTCCATTTTAAACACCAGCTCCTCTGTAATTTTTTAAATAGTGACAAAGAAAATTTCTTTAGCATGAAAAGACTTTGCTTTAATCCAAATAAAATCATAATAGTCACACTAACTGGTTTTACTGAAGTTCTTTTCATCAATAAAGGGACATTTTACTTTATTTTCAGGAGGCTGATACAGATTTGGTTAAGAACATATGAAATGGATAATATAATTTTCTTCTGGCCACAGAATAAACTTCCAAAAGCAGAAACCTCATGTTTTCTTTCTTATTCTTCTTTAATGCTTCTAAGATTTTTAAAAGCATAAAACTAATTTTGAAGGTACCATGAAGATGTTCCTCACCTCAGAAATGGACAAATTGTTCACACAAGTAACAAAGATCCATCACAAAATTAGTTAGAGGTTAAAACACAGGCCAAGATCCATCATCTGTTCTGCTAGGTCTGTCTTGTCAGTGCCAGTGCTCAGTCACCCTCACTGAGAAAAGTGTTTCCTGATATCCAGGAGGGCTGTCCTGTGTTTCAGATTTTGTCTCTTGGCTCCTGTTTTGCCAGTGGGAACTACTGAAAAGAATCTGGCTCCATCTTGTTTGGATTATTTCTCCAGGTATGTATAGACCCTTCACTACACCCTCTCCCCTGTCCTTATGTCCCTGGTACTGGAGAGCCTGTGCTCACTGTGCACACGGTGCTTTGGGTGTTCCCACCTCAGTGCTGAGCCCAGGGGAAGGTCACCTCCCCCATCCCACCAGCAGCACCCCTGAGTGCACCCAGGGGGACTGTTTGCTGCCTTTGGTGCTGGCTCATGTTCAGGCTGGGGTCCATGAAGACTCCAAAGTCTTTTGCTGCAAAGTTGCTTTCCAGATGGTCACCCTTCCTACCACACAGGCTATGCCCACAATTCCCAGTTCTCATTTCCAGGATTACTTAAACTAAGAGAAAAGTGGGGGATTATCTGTACATGGTGTCTTTTGAATTTTGCAAACAGGCATTTAAATTCTTAGGAAAGGCAAAGGAGAGAAAATGACAACACAACTCTGCAGCAAACTACAAATTCAAAATAATTCAAGAGGTAAAGATGGTTAATGACACAAAATTGACCACTTCAGATAAAACTCATCTCTTATTCCTGGTAATGTTTACTGATATAACAATGAGGATTACCCCAACTCAGTTCTACCCTATAGAAGGTGTCCCTATGATATTTACCCAAGCCTACATTGTAACATTGATGCCTGGCACAAGGGCTGGACCAGGGGATGAGTGGTAGGCTCTGATGCTGAGGCACACGGGTCTGATGCTGTGCTGCCAGCTTAAGTTCAGCCTGCTGGGCCTCCTCTCACAGAAACCCAGCAGTACTTTTAATTCCTTTAGAAGGCATGACATTACCTACAAGATTCACACACTGAATGCCACAAAAAACAGTTTTCTGAATAGATTCCTTCTCTTTCCCTTGAAACAATCTTTATGTGTCTTGCCTGTGTACTCTTCTCTCCAAGGCTCCTGCCTTGCTGGGCAGTCATGCATATACAAACTAGATGAGTTTTAGAAGTTTTACCCAACATCTTTGTAATTATTACAGCTCTCTCCTCTTTACAACACAGCTTTTTAAACAGAAGCAGACACCAGTGCTATAAACCAGAGGTGCAAAGCAAAGTGATCATACCTTCTCATTCCCAGACAGATGCCAGGAGAGTGCTGCTAGCCCTCTGCCTCTGCTCCTGCCTTGGGAGCAGGGAAAAGGCAGCATTCCTCCTCTGTCAGGTGTCAGAGCAGGTGAATCATTTCATCTCTCCTTGCAATTACACCTTTCTTCTTCTTTCTCATGTCTGCTTAACCTCTGGAGCAATGATTGCTTTTGTGACTTACAAGACACACGTTGCACACTGTGTCTGGGCCTCAAGTATAGGGAACGGACGGAGCCATCGGGACTTTCAATATTCCTGCCTTTCCAATTTCTTGGGGTTGGCTTATGATGCTTACAACCACTTTCTTCTTACAGGTAGGATTTTTTTTCCAGGACACTCTTATTGGGTGACTGCAGAATCACAGCTATGAAGAACAGAATAGCATTCAGCCTTAAGGGACAATAAAACCTTCTTTAAATAGCTCTCCTATGTGGGAGGCTCCATGGCCAGCCAAAAGTGGCTTTAATTGGATGCTACAGGATTGCTGCAGTATCAAAGTAAAGGGTTATTTCTACTAAATATTAATCAATGCATTTCTTGAAATTATGGTGGTAATAATCTTCGTCAATATCTTAGCTCATGTCCTGATGTAAACCTTATATTCCTGACCTCTCTCAGTTATAAAACTGCAATAACACATCCCACTTTTAGTAAGGAGTGAAATCTCTAAATGGAAACATTTATGTAAATAAATCACACAAGTACAGGTAATATAATCTGAGAGCAAAATGAGGCATTTTTCAGATGATAAAATCATCGGAAGTGGACAAAATAATTCAAAAAAGTAGCCTTGAACACTATCCATATAACTTAATACAGGAGAGATACTGAAGAATGAACACCTTCTAACTGATTTTATGTGTAACAGTACTGGCAAGGTAGAATGGTATCTACACTACTTAATCTACATCTATGTGCAGAAGGGCACTGAAACTAAGATGAGAATAAATTAGTTAAGTTCTAAAGGAAAGAATTTGGAGATCAGCTCACCTGACAAGATGTTACACCATGCATTTACTACAGAGATTTTATATGAGTTTTTCTAAAGGTTGGTCATCTGAGAGAAAATACCAATAAAAATAGTAAAAGGTTAAAGAAATCACTTTTTAAAAAATATTTGTTCAAGTGGTTAATTATATCAACTGTTAAAAAGAAATCTCTGACTAAGTTAAAGCCTTTGATGTATTGATAGTTCTACACTTACCTGTAAAAATAAAACCTTTTCAGTCCTCTATTTGCTTCACTTAGGAGAGTCTTATCCCCAAACATCAAAACAACTCATAGTCTTCTTTTGCAGAACTTTCATCTGCCTAAGCTTCTCACTGTAAGACAGCTATGAATCAGTTCTAAATTCTCAGTAATTTTATTGTATTTGGGAAGATTTAAATGACAAATAATCCACTGACTCAGCAATGTTAGATGAAAATTACCTTCTTATCTTACTCTCTACTATCCTTATCCAGCACCCAAGGATCAAGTTTACTTTTTCCACCATGGCAGAAAAACTATGAACCCTTCATCTAGTGAAAAACTGGACATTTTATGTGAAAAAGCATGTTAGTAAAGCCTTGGAAAATACAAGAGTTCTAAATATATTTGCTATTTATTATAACCATAGCAAATATATATTGTAACTAGGTAGAAGACAACACTGCTGCCTTGCTTGACTTCACTGCATGACACACCTTAGCCCTGGAAACAAGAACTTCTAGCCAAATGATTCTTTGTTCAACTTGTTCATGGAAGACTGAGTTTGTCTAACACTCACTTTGTCTCCTTTCAAGCTGCTGTTCTAAGACACTTGTGGCTGTCCCAGATAGTTGCTGGCTGACAGAATTAGTGCCCTCAAGGGAAGAAGAACAATTTCAATTTTACAACCATTTTTGGCTGAAGCACCAGACCAGGGTACTGTCATTTTTCAGAAACAAGACCTTTAGTTTTAAATCATTCACATAACTGCTGGCTGAGCTCCAGGATTTTCTTTTCTTTACCTACTTTGATTTGTGAGAAAGAATGGATCACCAAGAGGATCCTCTGGATACTCCTTTTGCAAGATCCCTAAAGTCATGTAATTAGTTCCAGCATAAGATTCTTTTTCTTACTACAGATGGCAACTTGAGCTTACAAAGGTCCCTTGCCTCATTTCATTTGCACTGCACTTAAGACAAATGTTGAATACAAGAGTAAATCAGATTCTTGCTGCATACTTTACTACTGGGTTCACTTTATAGGGAATAGACTTTCACTTCTTGCTCTTTCAAGAGAACCATTACTTAGATATGTCTGTGCCTGGTCCTCTTTACAAAAATATCAGGGATAGTTTTGGGGCAGACTCAACAGTAGTTTGGAATGGTGTCACATGTCCAGGGGATTTTATTATTATGCATGTATTGGGCATGCAAAACATAAACAGTGCAAATCTGCTATGTCATTCATGGTAAAGTCATGCTGACCTTTTAATAAAAAGCAGTGTGCTTAGTGGCTATTAAATCCATTTTAAGTCTTGAGTCACAGATAAACTCACTGTGTCTTATCATTTTAATGGGCCCTTTCCCACCCTGACTGTACTGAGGCATTGTCCCACTGCTCCTTCTGCCTCTGTTTATCAGCCAAGCACACTTGCTGCTGTCACTAGTAAATACTAATAAGAAGTAAAGGGGATGCGATTAGTGCACATCTCTGATTGAAACTTTTTTCTCCTGCTAAAGAATCCTTGGGACTGACATCCCTTCTCTGTCATCATGGTACAGACACCAGCAGACAATGTATTTGTGCATAAACCAGTGGGATGGACTTTCAGACTCTGCTGGGACCTCCTGCCACAGCCACACGAAGGTAGTTAGTAAGAAGTCCCTGCAAGCCTGTCTTACGTGGTAGGACTGAAAGGGAGTTTGAGGCACCAAAGGCTCATTTACATGTAGCTTACACTTCATTTTAAAAGAAGTCCAATTCTCTTAAACCTTTCTGAACAGGTAATTCTAAACTGTTGACAACAAAAGTAATTGCCATATGTAGATTAACCCCAACTGTTTGTAAAGTTCAACTCCATTTCCAGCTCTGTTTTCCACAACGTAAGCATTCCAGCAGATCTGCATTTCATTGCACAGATGGTCTCTCAAAAAAATCACCACAACAAAAACTATTCATTGTTAATATGTTTCTGGTGCCAAGACACACAGAAGGTTTATATGCCACTATGGGAAAGGTAAGACTGAAGTAAAGCTGTTTCTCAGGTAATAAAATCATCTTTTATTTCATCTTCTCTTTCACAAGGGTAGCTGTTACCCTGGATCTCACTAGGTGTTCAATGGACAATACAAAGGAACTTTCTTTCCAGAAGCATCAGCACTTTTAACTAGTTTGTTAAACCAAACACGTTTCTCATGACCACTCTTGACTTCCCTAACAACCTGTCCAAATTCATGTAAATCACAGCCACAGCAATCTGATGAGAAACATAGCTGCTAGCTCTGTATTCAGAGAGCTGAGCCAGGTTATTCCCTGCATAGGGCATAGCCCTGTGCTTGGGGACAGGCAGGCCTCTAGTCTCAGATATTAAAAGCTCTGGTTTTAAACACAATCCTGTCAAGACAGCACATACTTTTATAAATCTAATCCTCATCCAAGTCTGAAATCGAGTGTCACCTGCTCAATGCAGCACTCTTATCTATTGGGACAGACGACTTGTCCCAGTAAGTCTGAAAAGATTTTGTGAATACAAATAAACTTTTCTTTCAACCAAGACGGGGGAGAGGCTTAAAAGAGTGCTAAGTCAAGGAAATCTCTTGTTTCTGCCAGGACAGGATCCATGAGCGAGGATGTTCACTACACAGCAATCCTCTTTGTTAATATTGGCAGCCCCACTGGAGGATTTGAAGGTGCTTTAAAATCAAAGAAGCACAAAGCCAACTACCCATTGTGCTGAGGTGTCAGGTAGAAAGGAGACAAAGGATGAAATGTCATTTCAAGGTGACAAACAGCTGTGGCCAGCTGAAGTCACTTCCTCCTCACCCCCAGCTGTGCAGGCATTGCTGGCAGCCTCTCAGCATGCTACTCAGCATCTCCTTTTTATTTCACCGAACCAATTAAACCAGTTAACATGTAATTGCTTTTGTTCCTCGTGCATTGTGCATATGGTAACTATTCCAGAGTGCTCAGCGAGTCCTTGGGGATTTCTTTTTCAGTTTCAGTGTGATTTGCTGGTTCTGTCTTGGTCTGCCTGTGACAAGACCCATCAGCATGTTGGCCACGAGATGTCTCCTTACTGAAGAGTGCACATCGGGTACATGGCATCATTCTCCCCTTGGCAATATGATCTCTGTACACACAGCAGGGGTCCCTTACAGCACCATAATAAAACAAACAAACAAAACCCCCAAAACAAACAAATAAATCCCCACAAAACAACAACAACAACAATAAACCACCAGAAAACTTTTGTAGCCCAGGCAAATTCAGAGTGCAGGCACAAGACACAGTTGCATAAGACCATCACAAATATCACAGAAGATGCCACTGGCCTTTCTTAGCTGCTCTCATCTCTAAAAACAGCTGTTCTCATCTCATGTTGGAATCCAAATCTTTCTTGTGATTTTTTTTTATACTATACACATTTAAGAAAAAAAATCAGTAGAAGTACATTCACATAAAGCAGCAGCGTGACTATTTCAGAGCCTACCTTGTCAGTTTAAAACTATTATTTCTCTCCTTCCCATCAGATGATCTGAATTCTGCAAGTGCCATAGATAGGACCCTTTCTCATTCATCAAGAAAAATTCAGCAGTAAGAAGCCAAATGCTGAACTCTGACTTCTTTGCCACAAAAATTCTATTTGCTACCTGGAAGAGATAGTTCAGTCACAAACAGCATGCTGAATTTGCAGGGGGCAGCTGGGTCAAAGTAGTGTTTGTGGGTGGTTAATCCACACTCATTTTCTCTGTCTTCTGTGACTCTTTCCAACCTGCCAGAAAAGGAAAAGGAAAAAAAAAAAATTAAATGGCATTCCCACCCTCCCTACCTCCATAATCTAATCTAATGTTTATGGATTTTGTGACTGCAAAAAGGGATATTCAATACAGGTACCATTTTTTTTTCTTGCAAGTACTTAACTTTGGAATCCTGTTTTTATCATAGTGTGTGGACTTGCACAGGCAGCTAAACCATTG
Organism: Illadopsis cleaveri; assembly: GCA_013399915.1. Classification (NCBI taxonomy): domain Eukaryota; kingdom Metazoa; phylum Chordata; class Aves; order Passeriformes; family Timaliidae; genus Illadopsis; species Illadopsis cleaveri. The sequence goes on along the minus strand of VXBB01010352.1, from coordinate 838,497 downwards.
TACTCCACATAGGAATATATACATAAATCACCTTTTTCCACAATTAGCAAGTTCATTTTGGCCTGAAAAATGTTCCGAATCATTAACTAAATGGTTTTCAATACATTCCAGCTATACTGTTCTGAGTGTACTGGAGCTGAAATAGAGCAATACATTAAAACCTGCAGAACTTCTCCTTTATAAAGTGAGAATTAAAATTAATTTTAGAATAATTAATTAATTACTTGTCCAGATCTTGTGTCCACTCTACTGGGCAATCCTTAAAAAAAAAAATAAGATGTTGAAGCAGAGGAAGTCTTAGTAAATGGAAGCAGATAATTTTTAGCTGAAATCACACACTGCACCTTTTTGAAAACAAAATTAATTTCAGTGATTAAATAATGACTCAGAAACCAGATAGCTCCATTTATTTAGTACAGCACACAGCTCTGACTTTTCACTGAAACTGAAGTTCACAGAATAGCTGTGCAGACCTGGGAAACACAAGATCCAGTCTTAAAATTCAGTCTTTTCTTGCTCTAGCCTGTGATCACCCTTCCTGGGGTCCTGGACACCCATTGTTGGCTGCAGAGCCCTTGTTGTGCTCAAGTCCTCAGCCCTGGCTGCAGCAGCCTTTCAATACTTAGAGAGATAGGGACAGAATTTATTTTAATAGAGTCCATAGTGACAGGAAAAGGGATAATGGCTTTAAACTGAGGGAGAGTAGGTATAGATCAGATAAAAGGAATAAGTTTTTTACAGTGAGGGAGGTGAGACACTGGCACAGCTTGTCCAGCGAGATGGTGGATGCCCCATCCCTGGAACTGTTCAAGGTCAGGCTGGACAGGGCTCTGAGTGATCTGACCTAGTTGAAGATGTCCTTGCTTACTGCAGAGGGACAGAAGGACTAGGTGACCTTCTAAAGTTGCTTCCAACTCAAATTATTCAATGATTCTATCAACCTGACTCATATGCTCAGGACAAACACTAAACCTGCTGAGACACTCAGCTGTGCACAGGAACCTTCCCCCAGGCTTATGGAGGGCAGTGCAAGTCTCTCAGCACTCCACAGAAACTGTGACTTGTGCTTATTGAGCACCAATTCTATAATAAGTGTGCATATATGTACATATAAAAACCACAGAATAAAGACTTCCAATCAGTTTAATATCTGCTGCATACCCAAGAACCATATAACTCCTGTATTGCCCATATTCTGTAGACAGTTTTCAGGGGTTTTTTTACCTCCCCTCCACTGAAAGTTTCATAGGATATCTTCATTAACACTTGTTCAGAACACAGACATGCACAAGAACTTATTGAAGAGGCATGACTACAGAACAGTCTNCAGCCTTTCAATACTTAGAGAGATAGGGACAGAATTTATTTTAATAGAGTCCATAGTGACAGGAAAAGGGATAATGACTTTCAACTGAAGGAAGGTAGGTATAGATCAGATAAAAGGAATAAGTTTTTTACAGTGAGGGAGGTGAGACACTGGCACAGCTTGTCCAGCGAGATGGTGGATGCCCCATCCCTGGAACTGTTCAAGGTCAGGCTGGACAGGGCTCTGAGTGATCAAGCCTAGTTGAAGATGTCCTTGCTTACTGCAGAGGGACAGAAGGACTAGGTGACCTTCTAAAGTTGCTTCCAACTCAAATTATTCAATGATTCTATCAACCTGACTCATATGCTCAGGACAAACACTAAACCTGCTGAGACACTCAGCTGTGCANACTCATATGCTCAGGACAAACACTAAACCTGCTGAGACACACAGCTGTGCACAGGAACCTTCCCCAGGCTTATGGAGGGCAGTGCAAGTCTCTCAGCACTCCACAGAAACTGTGACTTGTGCTTATTGAGCACCAATTCTATAATAAGTGTGCATATATGTACATATAAAAACCACAGAATAAAGACTTCCAATCAGTTTAATATCTGCTGCATACCCAAGAACCATATAACTCCTGTATTGCCCATATTCTGTAGACAGTTTTCAGGGGTTTTTTTACCTCCCCTCCACTGAAAGTTTCATAGGATATCTTCATTAACACTTGTTCAGAACACAGACATGCACAAGAACTTATTGAAGAGGCATGACTACAGAACAGTCTGTGGGGTGGGAAATACACCCCCAAACTCATAAGACCCCTCAGTTATTCTCTGCTTGAGGTGCTGAATCTTTTTACAGGTCACCAGGCCACATGAGAGGAGAATCCAGCTTCACCTGCTTATCCCAGGCTAGAGTTAGAAGGGAGCAGTGCCTTTTTTCCTATTTGCTTAGTGAAAACTGAAAAAGATGATCCTTCATTCAAAATCATGTCATTATTCCAATATGTAGAGAAAAGCAAACTGGAAAATACCAACAATTTTACTAATTCTTCCCTTCACATTAGGAATGCAGTTTCCCTCTGGTTTTGTTTTTTAGAGTACATAGTTTCTTCTTGTAAAATGCAAAATTAATTGGTCTATTCAACAATTTAGAAGAAAAAAATTAAAATGTAAAAATTCATAAAAATGTCTAAAATCAGGACACTGAATTTCTGGTCTATTTCAAATAATTATGTGGAGCTAAGCATAAGGGAAATTCTAAAGGAAAAAGAAACCCTAACAAAATGCAATAAAGTTGTTTATATCATTGATGATATCACACTTGAATAATTCTTACAATTTAATGTTGATTAAAAAAGCAGCCAAAATAATTCTTCCAGTGAAGTAGTTTAGAAATAAAGATGAATGTAATTCATCATTAAACTATGTGGAAAGCTTGTTTGAAAGAGTTATCAAAATAACACCTTTCAATGATGTTTTTATTTCAATAAATTTGTATTTCATGAACCAGATACAAATGTAGCTCAGCTAGTTGGCTTTATCCAGTATCTATCTGGATTGCAAAAAAAACTTCTACTTGGCCATCTTAAAATTCCCATTTTCACAAACAGTTCCTCTCTGTTTCTTTCTCTTATAACTTGATTCTTCAAAGTCTGACACTAGGGGTTTAATGCGTGAGGGTTTTTTTCCTTTTTTTTTTTGACTGTCAAAAGTATTCCTCTTTTAGCTAAACCATATCTTTCATGTTACTGGTACTTCAAATTTTGTATTTTTGTCTATGTTTCATGCATTATTTTATATATATAATTTTATTAGTTTCAGTTACAAAACATCAGAATAGGTTATTTATATTTTTTCATAGTATTTATTTTGGGGTTTTTTGTGGGAATAATAAAACAAATATGAAACCAGTTTCCTAAATATAGCACCACTTTTATAGGCAATAATACAACAGGTGTTAATTCACTACATTTTTATTAGTAGAAGCTAGGTAAGACCTAAGTAAAATAAGATTGATTTTCTTCTTGAATCCTCACTGATCATTTCTCTTCATTAGACATTCAAATTCCACTGTGATGAGGGGCATAAAACTAAGACAGATTTGCAGATGGAAAGATCATTATATTCTTTCAATATAATCTCTGCTCAAGACCCCATCACAAAGTAATAAGGATTTTACTTTCAGGGACATGATGGAGGTATTTTTGTGACAGTACTTAGGAGGTTTGACAGCCCAGCTTCTGCTTGTCTACAGTAAGCTTTTTAAACATTTCATTTCAAGGAATGCAGTCATTTTTCAGGTTTCTTGAAAGACGTAGGAAAAATGAGAGCAATCTGAATGTGCTTAGATCATAAGAAATAATTGGATTGGGTATGAGCTATCAACTTAAGCATAAGGCAGATATGCAAAGATTACAAGGAAGCACAGCTAATGAGATGAGATGGTGAAATAGTCATAGCTGTGTTTGAGACTTGTGTTCTCAGTCCAGGTAAAGTGACTGGACCTACAACCAGACAAGCAGTTTCAAAGTAATTAAATGCTCGTGCTCTCAGCTGCAAGGTTGCCTCTCCAAACCCACAGCATTTTTACTAGCATCCAGCAAACTGCTAATAAGAATGAGGAATGGAACAGCTGGGGGCTGCAGAATCATGTTGCCATGGAAACCACTGCAGGTGCGTGGTCCAAGGAATAATAAACCCCAGATTTTTAGAGTTTATATAGAAAAAAAAAGGAAGAAATGAAAAGAAGACAGAGAGAAATAAATAACACACACCAAGGACATTGCAAACACTTTTGAGAGAAGGACAGACTAGTATTGTTAAATGGGACCTGTCAGATATAGCAGTGCAGAGGACAAAGGGACTGAGCTAAAAGATATCTCAGTGCATAAGTATGCCAGAAAAAAGGAAGAAGAAATCAGAACTAAACAAAAGAAAATACAAACACCAGAGGGCACTGAAAGAGAAATAAAATCTGTTACAGGTCATGTGTTTAGAAAAAACAACAGAAGAAAAGAGCAGTTCAGAAATTGATGTGGGAATCAGGACCTCTTGGATTGCCTAACATAGTTCTAGTTCTTATGCCAAAAATCATTTATACATCAAGTCTCCCACTCATAACTCATGCACCAGCCTTTCCCAAAATAACGGCTCATTCATCTATGTACAGCACATTGCAAATCTGATGGATCTGATTTTCAAAGGTATTAGAGTCCTAATACTGTAGCTGGTGGGATTTGCTCAGCTCCTGAACAGGCTGAGCACTTAATTCACATTCATGTCAGTGGAACTGATGTTCCTCATGTTCACCTTGCCTGTCTGAGGACTATTGGCACGCTAAAGGCCCTCTACAGTGAGGGGGATGTGCAGCTCTAAGATTTACTGAACCAACCAAGATTTTAATTTGTTTCTCTCTCTCAAGTGACTCTGCAGGACATGTTATCAACACCATTTTTATTAAGATTACATTTGTCTATGCAGCTTCCTATTTGTAGAGTTTACGAGCAAAAGGAGAAATGCTGTCTGGTGATGCCATGGAGTGATTTCATTGCAGGCTCACAATACTCATGATGCAAAATAAAGTCTCAGAAGACCATGATATCCCCAACCCAATTTGTGCTGATGGCTCCTCCACACAATGGCCACATACTGCCCTGCAGTACACTTACCCCTCACAGGGCAAGGAGAGGTGGGTTATGCAGGTGAAGGATCACCAAGACCATTGGTGACAGGAATTTTGATGCTAGAAAGTTTTCTGGTGACTTTCCTAACTAGGAGGAAACAATGTGCTGTTTTAAACAGCATCTTAACAGCAAATCCAGGGACAACAACTGTGGTACAGTGACATGCCCTAATCCAGAGAACAGCAGAGAGAGCTTCTGGAGGCAATATGCAAGTTACTATATAGAAGACTAAAGAACTCCCTGACTGCACCTCCTGCATTTATCACTTAGTGGAAAAGCAGACAAGAAAGTGAAATCATAGTGCAAAAATGACAAGTTATAAGACCTGTGTAACTTCAAATACAGAATAGAATAGAGGATGTCAAAACTCAAGCAGGAAAATACTTTGGCCAGACTTGAACAAAGAGAGCATGAAACAAAAAAAACCCCAAAAAGCAAACAAACAAAAAACCAAACAAAAACACCA
>VXBB01010352.1:817748-832298 GCA_013399915.1 Illadopsis cleaveri | reverse complement strand
GAAGACATTGCTAAAGGCATAAAAAGAAATAGAAACTACTCCTTCATAGAAGCAGAATGCCTGACAAGAGTGTTTCTAGGGCTACTAGACAATCAAGGTGTAAAAGAAGTGTTCAGAACAGACATAGCCTCAACAGAAATTCTAAACAAGGTTTTTGTGACTGTGCTTATCAGGAAAGAATCACAGTATCATAGAACATCCTGAGTTTGGAGGGACCAACAAGGATCATTGAAGTCCATCTCCTGGCTCTGCAGGAGTCACAGGATGTTCCTGAGAGCATTGTCCAAGAGCTTCTGGAGCTCTGTCAGGCTGGTACTGTGACCACTGCCCTGGGGAGCCTGTTCCAGTGCACAACCACCCTGTGTGAAGAATCTTTTCCTGATGAACAACCTAAATCTCCCTTGACACAGCTTCATGCCAAGAAATCAATGGAGACAGAGCTTTTAAGGAGAAATAGACCAGTAAGGTCAGTGTTTGTATTGCCCAGACTGCATAACTGAAACTGCTAAAAATAATGCAGTTAACAGATATGCAGATAAGTATCAAGTATCTGAATAAATATCAGAAACATGCCAAACAACTTCCAAATCATTAATGGTTTCCTGCAAGAGCTCAAGGAAGGTAAGATACATTCCAGAGTAAAAAATTACCTACCTTTACACGAAAAGAAATAAAAAATACATCAGTCACTAGGGAATTGAAGATCAAACCCTGATATCTGAAAGTGGAAAAATTTTGAAAGAATGCTTTTATGAGAAAAAATATAATAATGGATTAAAGCACGAGATGCCACAATAAAGAAATATACTTCTCTTACAGGGTGAGGTAAGTTGACTTTGGCTTGAGCAAGAGTCCATTGAAGCTGCTCCAACCAGGAGTCTTCTTCAGAGCAGACTTCCATGAGGTCACAGTCTCTTTCAGACATCTACCTGTTGTCATGTGGGTCCAGCAGGAGCTGCAGGCGGATCTCTGCTTCCCCATGGACCTCCCTGGGCTGCAGGGGCACAGCTGCCTCACCATGGGCTGCACCAGGGCTGCAGGGCAATCTCTGCCCTGGCACTTGGAACATCTCCTACCCCTCCTTCTGCACTGACCTTGGTGTCTGTGGGCTTGCTCTGCTCACATATTCTCCCTCCTCTCTTCTCTGGTCACAGTTTCTTCTGCACAATAACTTCTTTTCTGGTTCTTAACTGCTTTTTAACTTTCTTATCTGCTGATGGGCTCAGCCTTGGCAGGAGTGGGTGAATCTTGGAGCTGGGTGACATTGGCTCTGCTGGGCATGGGGCTGCTCCTCACAGAAACACCCCCAGTGGCCCCTCCCAGGCACCAACAAGTTGCCACACAAGCCCAATTCACAGGGCTATCAGGCTAGGGGAAGAAGTTTAACTTACACATCTTGTCTTTAGTAAAACTTCTGGAATTTGGTATTTACATAGGAAAATAATGGATGTATGGTTTAGGCAAAGTTAATATTATCTGCCTGCACAACCAAGTGGCATTAACAAGAAAACAACACGTTCATAGAATGGTTATTAATAGTTACTTCTAGCCTGGAATGGTGGGAGATGAAACAAGATCTGTCAAAGGTTTTGAATTATATTCTGAATTTTCTGTGGTGATATGGTTGAAAGCAAAAACAATTTGTGGATGCTGAAAACGCCTTAATGATTCTCAAGGACATGGTTACAGCTCCTTATCAAAGAAATGCCATGAAATTTAACCAAAAAAATGGTACACCTGAGAAAGAAGAATTAAAGTAGTAAATATAAAAAAGAGACTGTTTACACAGCAGAAATGTAGCTGAGGCTACAATAAACCAGAAATAAAATGAGTTCAGAGCATGAGTACAGAGCAAAAGTAATTCTCTAATGAAGGTAGAGAAGTATTTCATGAAGGCCATGGAAAGTAGCTGTTCCATCTTGCAAAGTATTGACAAGACCATAACTATGGTACAGTAATTCAAATAAAATTTGGTAAATCAAGGAGAAACCAAAGAAGGTGTTCTAAAAGTAACATGAAAAAAATGAAGAAAGAAAAATCAAAGAATTATATTTGTTGAAACTAAAGACAATGCTTTTAAAAGCCTTCAAAATATAAAATTAATAATAATGAAGGAGGCAACAATGAAGTATTCTCCAATATGCAAACAGTTAATTTGAGAAAGGGATTCTATTAATTGTATTGCAGTTTTAGGAAAATTAAACAGAATAAGGCTGTTCAGTGCTAGGAGTAATTAAGCACAGAAAGTACCTAGCACAGCTTCTAATTTGGCCCCTATTATTGTCACTCCACCACTCAAAACAGAGTGGCAGGGTAAATACCCACCAGTGCAGAGCCCAGCTCCTGTCTGCAGTCCCTGGGTTGACTTCTTTAGTGTTGAAGATGTTTGACCTGGTTTCTCTTTGGTTAATGACTGGGATGAAAAAGGATCTGCAGGGAATTTATTTGTACTATGTATTTGCAACTGCTTGCTTACAAATGGCTGTGAGTGCTATTTTTAAAATGACAAACTTTAAGGGCAAATTAGCTATTTGCTAAATGCATCAGACTTTGAGTTCTGATGTTAACATTGAAAATAGCACAGCAGCAGAGTTGTAGTAGATATAGCATGCCATTTCCTTCTGACTTACCAAGGGCATTGTTTTTTCAAAGTTTTTCATTCTAGATAGCAGATTTCATTACCTTACCTACACATTTTGCACTGTTATGTCAAATGAAATTCCAGAATATCCATGAAAACATGAATTTGAAGTTAGAGAAAATAATATCTCAAAGCCAGGAGTAAGGAAAAGGCTCAATTAGAAAAGACAGATGCATCTTACAGTTCAGGATAGAGATAATATTCAAGGATAAAGTGATACTTGACAAAACTTAGGCTGAGCTAGAATTTTTTAAATGGTTTACATTTTGCAAAAAAAAAAAAACCCACACCCAAGACTTGGTACTAAGAACTGGGCTAGAGTTTCTAGAGAGATGATAAATATGGGGTGGGAAGGCAGAACAGCTTAACAGGATTACAGGAATGGAAAAGCACACATCTGAAACAGGGCAAAATCCCAGGAAACTCCCTGCCCACAGGACAAGGGACTTCACATTCTGTTGTGGAGAAATGTGACAGGGTGAAAATGTGGACTTGTATGTTCAATATTAAGGTTTTTAAAGAAATTTCTCCTACATAAATTTATTCCCTGTGAGGGATAAACTTTTGCATTGGGTACATATAAGACAAGAATTGGTAAGTAGAAAAAAGAAAAAGGCTATCTTGGCTTAATAATGTTTTAAAGGACTTTGTAATATTTTACAGTGGGGTATAAGCTGACACAGGGTGTCCTTTCTGTTTGCATTTTGGGAAACCAACCAGGTTAGAAGCTGCCCAATCAAAATATTGTGGGGCAAAACTTGGAAGGACATTAGCTAAGAAGCCACATTAGTAGCCCTAAAGAAAAATCTAAACCTAAGACATGGACTGATCCTCTGTCCAATAAATGCAAGACTGGTCGAGCTGAAAAATTTCAGAGGAGAAATCTTTGGTCAGTCAACATAATCCTGCCTAGGAGCATTCAGGTCTGCAGCTTCAGACTCACAGGAATCACCACATCTAGGTGGGAAAAGAGATGTCACCCCAGTGTTTTGTTAAACTCAGCCTAGCCACAGGAACAGCTGACACTATGTCCACCCTTTTATAAGCAAGAGCTTTCACCCATCTCTTTGCTGGCAGAAAGAAGATTGGACGAGCCCTGATCCTTCCAACAGGTTAATAAGAAGCACCATATGGAGTTAGTTCCAGGCCAGACAAATCATTGCTAAATCAAAGTAGAGATCTAACACATCTGTGTAACATCATCTGGTTATTGGCAGATAGATTATTTCACAGTACTCTCCCAGGCCGAGCCATAAACTACTCACAAACACACTTCAGGATACAAGCCATGAATTCATAGCCCTGGGGTCTGAAGATCCTCTCATTTTATTCTAAACATCTGTAAAAGAGATTTTTGCTGTTAGACACATGCATATCTATGGAATTTACATAACAGATTCTAATGCACTTCCAGCACCAAAAAATTAAAGAGCTTTAGCTAAATATTCCAGGAGTGAAACAATCGCATGTATTGAGCTTTAAAATCCTCTTAGCCAAATGAGAATTAATTAAAAATTCTAGAAGCTCATAAAAGTAACAAGTTGTGGTAAGCAATCTGCAGAATAAAACTTGTATCAAAATAGCAACATGAATATTTGAAAAATCTAAAAAAAAAGGAAAAATCTAAGGTGGTCTGCAAGAAACTCTAACAGGAAAGTAAGGCTACATTCATTCATTTAATTTTCCATAACAAATGTCTGGAATAGCTCTAAAAAGGGCAAATTTCTTCCATTTGTTTAATAAAAAGATGAGTCAAAGGACCTGTTCTTCCTTCTGATGAATCCCTAGAAGAAGCATCCATGATCTGAGTGAGTGTATATCTCCTAGTGTCTGCTCTAAAAGAGAGGAACAGCCTGGCCAAGCAGCAAAGTTTCTGGACATCTCTGAAAAACCACCTTCTTCTCACTCATAGACTCTACAAATAGGAAGCTGAATACATAAATAGTATCCAATTTATAAAATTACATTGGTAATGTAATTTTAGTAGACTTAATAAAAATTTCATTGGTAAGATATCCTAAAGTCACTGAAAAAAGAGAAGACAATTCAAATTTTCATTGGTTTAGTCAGTCCCACATATCCTCTCCACTAGTCTCTACAGTTATATTACTCCTCAGAGGATGTTTCAAAAAGTGACTACCAAAAAAATGTTAATAAAATTACTGTTACAGTTTTGATGCACAGACATTACCCTACTTCAGGTTGTCTAATTTTGGTAATGCCAGAAGCTGTGACTGTACATCACTTGGGCCACAGCAGTCATAAAAACTGTTAAAATTCTCCAGGCCAATAAGGAAAAATCTTGGCATACTGCAAGAGAACAAGCAAACACAAAGCCCTCCTTCACCTGCCCCACAGTTCACTTTTATAGTTCACATGCAGACCAGTAACTGCAAAGAACAGGGAAGGGCACTTTCATCCTGTAAGGTCGATGTCCCAAAGTTACAAACATACACAGCAATGCAAAGTGATCAGCAGCTCTGGAAAAGCTGCCAGCTCCAAGCACTGAAAGCTAACACCCCTGACATCAAACACAAAAAGCTCTCTTCCACAGCAGAGCTAAATATTAGTTCCTAACCTAGGGGAGAGCTCCCAGGCCCAGGGTTAAGCCAAACTCATCAGCAAAGCAGGGCTCTGAGATGCTGGCTGTCAACCACCACTTCCCATGCACGGCTGTGTGACACTTCTCAGTAATCTTCAGTGGCAGCTCTGTAAACACTGGAGGTTGTGTTGTTCAAGCTTATCCTAGGGATGCCAGGAATTATTCCACTCTTTTCCCCACAGTTACAATATTCCTCTGATTAAGTCTTTGTAGGTTTGAAATTTGATCTGATGGAGCATAGAGCTGTTTTAGGATTACAAAATCCAGCTTGCTGATTTCTGTTCACCTGCAGATGATATCCTTAATTTTTGAACTGTGATCAAAACCAGAAGCTGAAACTAGCATCAATAAGTAGCTACAATAAGTAATATGGTAATGAAAGAAGATCTTCCCAACTAATTTTAGTTGTTGTTACCAATTGGTTTTCTCTTGGGACACATTACATCCACGGGACCACAGATCAGACGAGAAAGAACATTTATTCAGCGCTGTCAGCAGAAATTCTCAACAGCCTAGAACAGTATTAAATCCTTGCTGAAAATCTCAAATGTCACAAAATGCTGTGAAAAACAAATGAAATATGCAGAACATTGCCAGTGCCGTCAGTCACAGCAATATCAGGGAATTTAACATAGGAATCCCTGTTTTATTCCACTGTTGATGGTCCTGAACACCTTGAGGCTTTTTCAATAGCTGTTAGATACAATGAAATCAGTGAGAACCTGAGTGGGCAAGGAAACTTTCAAAGGTGCTCCCTGCATTTCAGGCCTGAAATTTAAGAGTTGGAGCTGCAGCTGCCCACATTTGCTGTGTGTATAAGGCACTGCTCTTTGATAAAGGCACCGGCATAAACATGACCTGTGCTCTCTTCCCTTACTGCTCTGACTTTTCAGCTTACAGGATGGAAAACCCAGCTCTTAAAGTCAATAATAATTCACCACATTTAAAGCAGAATACAGAGAAGTTATCAAAATATCAAGTATTTTTAGAGGTCTCATGTAGGCAACTGAAATATATTTTAGTGGTATTTCATGGAATTAGTTATAAATGCTGCTGTAGCTAGTAAAATGCTAAGTGCAAAAGTTATTTGCTTTACCCTATTTTTTCAATGCTGACAATTTTATACATAAATACTATTATGGAATGTTAAGAAAAACAGTCCTCTGGCTTCAGAAGACTGATGGCTGTACTAAGACTTCAGCAAACTAACCTTATGAGTCAAAACCAAGTCTCTTCCTCTGTTTTTGCTCCTAAAATACCGTTTGATACATAGTGAAATCTGAAGAAATATCCTGTCTTTCACGTCCTCCTGAAAACCACTGAAAAAGTTCCAAAATAACTTCTTGTTCTTTTCTAAATAGAGATGCTCTTAAAGCTGTCACTGATATTCCTTCATTTCCTCTGAAAGAAATAGAGAGCCAGATTACCCAGATCCAGGGCATAAACAGAGCACTGACATTTAACCAGAGGTAGCATATCCTTCCTAGTCAGTGCATGTTTCCCTGATAATTGGCACATAAGACCAAACTTCAGTTTAAACTAAGAATCCTTGGATAAAGGTGGTGAAAGAAACAAATCCAATTTGGTGAACAAAACCAAAAAGATAACTTCAACCTGGTGAGGTTCATGTTAGCAAAGCCAAGCAGATGCTGAGCAGAATGTGTGCAAAGATCATTTTGTCACAATGCCTTCACTATTTGTTTTCTCTAAACACGTAATTTCTAACACATAATGTAATTATTCTGTTGCATGTAGGTGCAGAGCTTTTGCAGTATAAGTCTTTACTGGGGTGTCCTGGGAACACTATCATAATAAACACTGCCATCTAAAAGAAAAATAACATGAAAGAAATCAACAAGTAATTAAAAAACCTAGAGCTCGATTTACAAATGATAGCTTGTAGTCCCCTTCATTCATTTACCTTTGCTCATTGCTCATTTCTATGAGCAAGATATAATATTGTCATTCCTCTCCAGACCAAGACCCTCAGACTACTGAAAGTTGTAGATGTTTAGTAAATCTCACAATTAAACTGAGCTACTTGGTGTGGTCAGTCCAAGTGTTTCTCCATCATTATGCTCAATAAAAGAGCAGCCACAGCACTTAAACATTTACCTAGGTGTTTTATTCCTATGGAGACCTATCAAATCATTGAAGAGATATAGATCACACTGGGCTATGAAGCTAACAATAACCCAAAACTTATAACTTTAAATACCTTGAATCTTGAACCATCTCAAACTGGACTTACTTCATATGGAAACCAGTATCTCACAATTGCTTCTATTTTTTCACCCACTTATGTCCAGAAATTTTGAACAGTCTAAGAGAGCGCCAAAGACTGAAAAAAAATCACACCATAGGAACATTTTTGTTACAGAACAGGTGTGTAATTTTATAGCTCCAAAGTCCAAAATCACCGAGAATTGTTTTCACTCTACTTTTCTATGCAATGTCTTTATCAGACATAACAGAATCTCAGAATAATTTATGTTGGAAAAGACCTCCAAAATCATCATGTCCAACTTTTGACTGATCATCACCAGGGCAACTAGACCATAGCCCTAACTGTCACATTCAATCATTTCTGGAACACTCCAGGGATGGTAACTCCACCACCTCCCCAGGCTGCCCATCCAAAGCTTAACCACCCTTTCAGTGGAGAGGAGATTTTTCCTCATGTCAAACCTGAACCTCCCCTGCTGCAGCTTGAGCCCATGCCCTCTTGCCCTGTTACTTGTTGACTGGGAGAAAAGACCAACCCCCACCGGCCTACAACCTCCTTCCAGGCAGCTGTAGGGAGATCAAGTAGTTTTCTCCCTTGAGCCTCCTCTTCTCCAGGCTAAACACCCCCAGATCCCTCAGCCATTGCTCATAGGACTCACACTCCAGACCTGTCACCACTTCATTGTCCTTCTGTTGACACGCTCCAGCACCTCAACATCTACCTGGAGGAGCCCAGAACTGGACACAGGACTTGTGGTGTGACCTCACCAGTGCAACACTTACATCATCACTTTGACAAAATGGTCATTAAGTGTCTAACTGAATGGAAAAGGTCACAAAAGAAACATCCCAGGACTGGACCTTATATTGCACTTCATTTCCTTTTCAAGATTATATAGGATACTGCATATATTCACATACATATTACTGACATTTACATTCAGATACACACATACTCTTGAAATTTACATTTGTGTCCTTGTTCCTCTCTAGCCAGAGCCAGTGCAGATGGTACTATCAGAATAATTAAAATCACCCCTCTGTTTCATTCACAGTTTGTGTTCTTTATTGTTCTCCCATTTAGACTAAACTCCTTCCGTCTATTTGTTTTCAAACATTACTTTTTATTTTAAACAGCATATATCTGTTTTGCTCATTAGAATAATTATTTTGCATGCACATTAGGCAGATAAAGATTGTCAAGGAAAAAGGCTGTTGTGAATGTTTTTGTACCTGCATTATAAAGGCCACTTGATTATAAATCAGAGCTCTGTGTGGAGCAGGTTATCCCATTACTGTGTCCTGAAAGCACAGAAAGCTTCGTAGGGTAGTCTAAAAGGACATTCAGGGACATTCAGTGTGCCAGCACAGTGTGGCAGAAGATGCTGATGTCAGAGCAAGAGGAACACATATTGAGCAGATGATTTAGTTTCAGTGGTAATCACATTCTTTATGCTAAATTTTATTTACAATAATTTTCTCTTTCTTCATTCCCCTGCACCACCAGGGATGAGGAGGGAGAGAAAATCAGGAGTGAAACTCAGCATGGGAAAATGGGAGAGGTGGGTGCAAGGTGTTATAATATTCGGTTTCTATTTCCCATTACTCTATTCTGTTCTGACTGGCAATAAATTAATCTAATTTGCCCAAGTGGAGTCTGTTTTGCTTGTGATGGTCAATACAGGGTGATCTCTCCCTGCCCTTATTTTGACCCAAGAGCCTTTTCATATTTTCTTTTTCCTGCACAGCTGAGGAGGGCAGTGAGAGCAGCTGAGGTGGGCACCATCAGGGTCAACCCACAACATACACCAAAAATTTTCACTAACTGTCATCTGGTACTGAGAAGTGGTACAGGAACCTGGGATATGGAAATGACATGGCTGTGCAACAGGGAAGCTGTCAGGTTCTCTTCCATCTGCTCCCAGGCAGCTTCGGAAAGCAGAGTCTCTTTTAGGTAGAAATGTTGACCAGGTTGTCAGATCCAACAATGATTGAGCTGGACATAACATCAGATTTTATCTTCTGTTTGCACAGCTTAGTGTATCCCATGGTGGTTCAATCAGCATGATAAAATACTCTGCTTTGTTCAAAAGCAGAGTCATTAGCATCAGCACCAAGTCATGCCCTTTGTTAGCCAATCTCAAAGCAAGTGAAGAAAAATGACAGACGAAATTTATCACTATAAGAAGAAATCAAAGTAAATAAGATTTTCATGTTTCTGAATGCCATGGTTGACAGAAAGGCTTGGAGAGGGATTTATTTTTCAGAAAGTTTTAGTCATAATTACCTACGGAAAGTTGTAGTTAAACCCCAACTTTCCTAAGCAGTATGGAAAGATGAGGCTCTGTCCTTTTATTGCTAAAATCTTCCTGCACTACAATGGGATGCTCATTCACTCTGCAAACTCAATACTCCATCTCCACCCAGTGCAATAGAGCATTGCTGAGGACAAACACAAAACTTTAAGGCACTGAGCTCTTGTGGAGAATAGAACCACATCAGCAGATGTTTCCTATTTCTGACCATCGAGAGGACCTTTATACTGCTTTTATCATGTGCCTCATCTTCAGCAAAATGAGCTGGCTGTTTTCAAGTTCAGGCAGTTGCCAAAGAGATTCAGGTTTATTATTTTCTACATCTACAAAAGGGGACTAATCATAATGGCATCAAAATGCTGTTGCATTAAGGGTATAGGAATTTATCAGAACATTCCAGCAGGTTCTCAGAGATCAGAGAGGTGGTAATGAAGACAAGTTTTTGAGAACCACAACGAGATTAAAAACTGTTGAACATCTGCACAAAACATTGTCTGGGTGATCAACTCCCACTGAGTGACAAGGTTCAGAGTGGGCACCTTACCAAACTTAGTCCCTCATGTCACCAATGGTTTAGGTCTAAAGTTTTTCTAACAGCACTTAAACTTAACAGCACTTAATCAATACCTTCATTTAAACAATTTAATGAAAGATTCTTGCAGAATTTACCATAGCACAATGGTAACTCACTTATAGACCTAATTTACTTATAAATCTAATGTACTTAAGAATTTAAGGAACATTCATAAGACTTTAACGTCTTCACATTTGCACACACAGACTTAAAGGAGTATGTACAAGGTATATATATCCCTGTGAAAAATTCCCCATGTTTTCAGGGAAGTACTCACATTGGACACCTTTGGATCTTCTCAGAGGGTGAAGGTTGATCCTTGAGGCTCACAGTGGTATCTCACTCAGAGGGAGATGCTGTCACAGCCCGCTGTAGTCCAGGAGAGCTCAGTGGGTCTCACTTGGGACTATTGTTTGTAGAATCACAAGAGAGTGGGCTTCAGTCATAGTAATTTCCCATCCTGACCACAATTCAGGTCAGTAACTTTCTTTGAAAATTCAGTAACAAAAATGTTGTTCCATTTGGGTTGTTATTCAGGCAGGAAAAACAAGTTTCTAAGGCTGTTCATTGAAACCAGGAGCTCATCAGACAGTGTAAATTTCTGGGAGTAGAGTGTTTCTGATACACTCAAAAGGAGCTGAGCCAGCTGCTGTTCATCAAGGCTCAGGCCTAATGAGCATTTCTGAGATCATAGGGTGGCCCAAGGAGAGGGCAGTTTTATCACCACAGATGTACAAGAGAAATATCATCATAAATGAACTGTAACAAACATAACAATTTCAGATTACCTCTACCACTGTGGAAAGGGAGCTCAGTGTCAAATGAAATAATCCTATGCAAACACTACCTCAAGTGCTCAGTAATAGTTAAATAATCAAACTGAGAAACATTTGTAGGCCACTAGAACTTTTGGTGTATTTTGGCAACATTTGATACAAGGCACGGCTCTGCTCCTGCCCTCCAAATCTCAAAAATTACACTAAAAATACAAAACATTATTGTGTTTTTGCAAGTGTAGGAATTCTTACTCTTATGATGCAGGTATCCATATTCCTAGAATATTTTGGGTTGGGTGGGATCTTTGAAGGTCATCAATGAGCAGGGACATTTTCAGTTGGATATCAGAGCCCCATCCAACCCGACCCTGAATGTTTCCAGGGATGGGACAGCTACCACCTCTGCAAGCAACCTGTGCCTGTGTTTCTTCATCCTCACTGTAAAAGTCTTCTTTCCTGTATCTAACCTAAATTGACTGTCTTCTAAACTATCATACTCTGTCCTATCACAATAGCCTCTACTAAAAACTTTACCCATATATTTCTTACAAGCCCCTTTAAGTACAGGAAGGTGCTATGAGGCGTCCTTGGAGCCTTCTCTTCTCCAGGCTGAACAACCCCAGCTCTCAGCTTGTCTTCATGGGACAGATGCTCCAGCCTCCTGATCATCTTTGTGGCCTCCTCTGGACTCTCTCCAGTGGGTCCATGTCTTTGCTGTGCTAGGATGGCCATACTCTGGCACCAGATGGTCACTCTCAAAGCATCTCCTCACCGTGCAGAATATAACACACAGTAAATCACAAAAACTCTCATTATACAAGGAAAACATCCAAATCATATGTAGTCACCCTACTCATTGAATTGCATTGTTTTTTAATAAATAGAAGTGTCTACCCGGCATGTATTGCAGTGTCATACAGGCTATACTTAGTATTACCAGCAGAAAAAGAAATTCTGAGTTATGATCTTTCTTCCCTCTCTGGTTGTAATTATTCAAAAGAAAAGTGATATATTTTTCTGCTTCGCTCTGTCTCCCAAGCAGCTAAAAGCTCCTTAAAGATCCAAACAGTATCAGTGTCTTTCAGACAAAAGAGGATTAATTGCCCTAGGAAGCACTGCTCTTGGAGACACAACTCAACTCTTTATTCACCTGCTTTTGGAAGCAGAAATATCTCCAAAACGTGGAATTGTTTGAGGTAAAAAAAATAAATTAAAAAAAAATAAATCTGCTTATGCTGTATTATGAACAAAACCCAACTGCAAATCAAATAAACTGACAGAACTGAACTGTTCAGTGTTCAGTATAACAATAACTTGGCTAAAAGTAATACCAAGGTGAGTTTCTTAACCTTTAAAAAGAACAAGAGAAAACAAAACCCAAAATCCAAACCCAACTCAATAGCACCTGCTAGTGTCTCTTGCTCAATCCCTGAGTTAAATGTTATTCTACAATACAGAAGGTACTAAAATGCTGGCACTGAGATACAGGTCCTTGTTACGTGCCTCTTCTCTTTTTTTCTTCCTTAAATTTTCTTTGAAACATACACTAATATAGGCTGATCATTTTGGATATATATACTAAAGTAATACTTTTTCTTACAGGTGAAAATTTTGAACACAGAATAAATCAGGAATAATCCAGGCTGCAAGGAAAGCATTTATCATGGATTTGTAATGCCAGCAAACCAGAAAAGGGACAGGACATCAGTAACACTCATTAGAGGTTTATCTACAGTTCAGTTTCAGAGTGACATTAAACACAAACTTCTCATGATCCTGAATAAGAATGGTCAGAAAATCTAGAACTGGGTTTACCAACCTGAGAACAAAACCTGCAGACCAAAATGCTTCACTGTAAAGTACTGAAATATCTCCTACAGAATAATCCAAGGTTTCCTTGCTGGAGGTGTACATGTTGTTTGTCCACATCTACTGATTGCCACTTATATTAGCTTTTTTTTTTTTTTCCTTTTTTTCCTCTGCAATTCCAATATACTTGCTTTACTAGTCTGGGGCTCTTGGGACTGCTAACAAAAGAGAACAGAATTAAGACAATATAGCTGAATGATAGAAATTGGAATTTGGAATGTATGCAAATACATGGATGATATAACCTTCCATAAACAGTGAAGGACAGTTGGGACTAGCAAACACAAAAGATAAGTTAACAATCTGAAGAATTAAAGCATTGTTAAAAGTCTCATTACATATCCTGTGCAATGGGGGAAGTAAGGCTGACATCTGAGCCATTTTCACAGTCAGTAAAAGCTGGTAAAACAAAGCAGATCCCAAGAGGACAAACAAAAAGCTTTTCAACATGGGAACAGCCAACACAGTCATCCTTGGAGGTTTTCCAGACCCAACTGAATGTAGGCTGGAGCAACCTACTCCAGCCATACAGGCATCCTGCCTTAAGCAGGTTACATTACCCTAGAGATTGCCTCCAATGTGTATTATTACAAGTCCTCTGGATCTTATAATGTATAATGTTTCTGTATGTTATTACATCAAAATTAGAACACAAGATTAAGCAAAAGATTTACAGACTAATTTTAAGAAGTGTCTATAAACACAAAACATCAAACTCATTGGGTAATGCAGTGTAATAAACAATGCCCTTCTTAAAAATCCTCTGAAAACAATTAAAAAATTGTTTTATCTTAGTAAGACAGAAAGGCATTTGGAATCAGTGCCTGGTAAAGTTATGGAGCTTATTCTGGGAGATATCTGAGAACACCTAAAAGACATTGCTGTCACTGCTCACAGCCAGCACGGCTTCATGAGAGCAAAGTCCTGCTTATTCAACCCGATTTCTCCTTTTACGACAAGGTAACCTGCCTAGTTGATGAAAATATGAGCATTGTAAACTTTGGATTTCACTGAAGTTTTTGGCACTGAAGTTTTTGGTACCATCTCTCCTGCAGGACAGATCTCTACAGGATCCTTCTGGACAAAATGTCCAGCATTCAGCTGGATAAAAACATCATGAGATGGGTGAGCAAGTGGCTCATGGGTTGGGCACAACCATGGTTCCATTCCACACAGGTTGTAGGGAATGAGGTGACATCAGACTGGTGACCTGTCACTAGTGGGGTTCCACAGGGCTCCATCCTCAGCCCTTTGCTCTTCCACATCTTCATAAATGATCTAGATGAACGACTAGAAGGGATACTGAGCAAGTTCACAGATGATACAAAACTAGGAGGAGCTGCTGACTCCCCTCAAGGCAGAGGGGCCGTGCAGAGAGACCTTGACAAATCAAGAGGGATGGACAATCATCAATCATCTGAAATTCAACAAGGAAAATTGATGGATTCTGTACCTGGCAGAAGGCAACCCTGGATGGACAGACAGACTGGGGAATGAGAGGCTGGAGCGAAGTGCCACAGAAAGGGAGCTAGGGGGCCTGGCCGATG
>VXBB01010352.1:775322-817732 GCA_013399915.1 Illadopsis cleaveri | reverse complement strand
ATGGCAAGTTGAAGATGAGTCAGCAGTGCCCTGGCAGCCAGGAGGGCCAACCCTGTCCTGGGGTTTATCAGGCACAGCATGGCCAGCCAGGCAGGGGAGGGGATTGTCCTGCTCTGCTCTGCACTGGGGCAGCCTCACCTCCAGTGCTGGGGGCAGTTTTGGGTGTCACAACATCAGAAAGATATTTAGACTACTGCAGAGTGTCCAAAGAAGGCCACGATGATGCTGAAGGGCCTTGAGGAGAAGCTGTGTGAAGAGTGGCTGAGGTCACTTGGTCTGTTCAGCCTGGAGGAGACTGAGGGGAGACCTCACTGCAGTTACAACTTCCTCATGAAGGGAAGAGAAGGGGCAGACACTGATCTCTGCTCTGTGGTGACCAAGGACAGGACCCGAGGGAATGGCCTGAAGTTGTGTCAGGGGAGGTTTAGGTTGGATATTAGAAAAATATTTTTCACCCAGAGGGTGGTTATGCACTGGAACAGAATCCCCAGGGAAGTGGCCACAGCACCAGCCTGACAGAGCTCAAGGAGCATTTGGACAATGCTCTCAGGCATGTGATATGGCTCTGGGGGATGACGCTGTGCAGGGCCAGGAGCTGGATTGGACGATGCTCATGGGTCCCTTCCAACTCAGCATATTCTATGATTCTGCAAATTTATACATTTATGTACATTTTCAGAACTCAGGAAAAAGACATAAGTAAATACTTTGAAAGTACATTCACAAAAAGTATCAACAAATGTTCAGGATTTGAGATGGGGCTTCCCAAACAGTGGAGAAAAGCATCTTTTGAACTTAAGCTTGTCCTCATGAATAAATATCACTAAGGAAAGACAGGAATTTCAGCGAAAGAGGCTGAAGAAAGAAAATATTTATCTGTCTAAAAGGCTGAAAGATGCAATAGTACATTAAATGCAAAATATTTTATTTATTGCAAACAAAAGCTGTGATAACAACATTGCACAATACTGAATTTTAAGGTTTTGAAATTCTCAAAAATCACTCTTGTGATTTTTTTGCTCCATATATATCTTTATAATTATATTTTTACATTAGTTTTACATTATGGCAAGAGTAAATTACTTACAGAAATTAAGACAGATTGTATATAGCCTGCCACCTTACTAATGTTTCATTTATAAGTGTAACCATTTAACTTTGCTCTGAAAGGATGATCAAATTCAATGCTTTGCTAATCATACAGTAGAATACAGTCTGCACCAACAGTTTTCTTAAACAATTAGAAGTATATGTACTGTGTGCTGTGTGTTTTCTACAAAATGTAGGTAATAACTCACTTTGTTACTTTACTAGAGCAACAATTTCTCCCTTTTGTGTGAAATCTCCAGCAAAAATGCAGACAAATGCACAAATCCAACATTTTCAGATCCAATGCTGAACAGCCTGGAGGGCAGTATTGAAAGTCCTGAGTGCAGGATGTGTCCCTCGGTGAGCCATCAGGAGGGACCCGGCCTCTGCACTGAACCCTGCTTCCTTGAGCTGCTGTGCAATTTCCTCCACATCCCAGCCTCCCTGTCCCTGGTGAGCCAGAAGGTGCTCAATAAGGCGTGGGCAGAAGGCAGTGGACATGCACTTCACCACCAACTTGGCATTGAGGAGCAAGGAGAGTATTTCAGCATCACAAGTGGAATCGTCAACCTACAAAGAGAGAGAAATTCAAAGTAAGTAAAAATTAATTACCAGATAAAGGCATCAGCCAGAACGTGTCACAACAATTCTGACTGCACAGTGTGACCTTCCAAGTGAGAGGAGTATTCCCCGTGGATTAACCACAGGGATACAGGTTTTGCATATGTCAGAATATGTAAAGGTATGGCTTTAACAGTCTGCCACATTAATACAAATATTTGACCTGCACAAAGTTAAGGACTAAGAATGCCTAACAGCCTGGGATTACACCACCAGTTTCACAGACTTTTCACAGGTTTTCAGTCCCAGTGCAGCACAGATCATACCATTCAGCTCCATATCAAGAATGACACTCTGAGGAAGGTCAGAGCAGAGTATATTACATTTTGGTCACTTTATATTAATATATTACATTACATTTCACATGTTAACATGACAAGCAACATTCACAGACTCAATCAGCACCCACAGCAAGGATGAGATTTTCAAAAGAATATAACATATTAAAAGATGTGAAACACAGAGCTGCTACCTCTGAGAGACACCCTGGATGCCTCAAAAAATGTGGTTATTTCATGTATGAGAGCACAGTATTCTCTTGAGAATCTTGTCTGTAGCTTTACAAATAATACTTTAAATTCTATTTCAGTTAATTTTGATATGTCCTTCCTGGGTTCTTTGAAATACAGTGCTGTGTTAACTTACCACTTAATGAAGTACAACTGAAAAACTACATAGAGCCAAAAAAGGGAAGAGACCTCACCCAGAGGGACCTTGACAAGCTTGAGAGGTAGCTTGAGTAATCTTCATGAATTTCAACAAGTCCCAGTGCAAGGACCTGCATCTGGGTTGGTGCAATCCCAAGCATAAGTACAGGCTGAGCAGAGAATGGACTGACTGCCGCCCTGAGGAGAAGCACTTGGGGATGTTGGTGGACAAGAATTTCAACATGACCCATCCATGTGCTCCCACATCCCAGAAAGCCAATCATATCCTGTGCTGCATCCCTAGCAGTGTGGGCATGGGAGGGGATTCTGTCCCTTTGCTCTCCCAACCTGGAGTGCTGCATTCAGCTCTGAGATCCCCAAAATAAAGACACAGACATTCTGAATACAGTGCAGAGGAAGCCACCAGGATGATCAAAGGGCTGGAGCACCTCTCCCATGACGACAGAGATGCTAAATCTGGAGACATTAAGGCACTACAGACACCTCAGAGCACCTTCCAGTACCTAAAGGGGGCTACAAGAGAGCTGGAGAGGGACATTTTACAGGGGCATGGGGTAACAGGGCAAGGAGAATGATGAAACTGCAAAAGGGCAGGTTTAGATTAGGTATTAGCAATAAATTCTTTACTGTGAGGGTGGCACAGATTGTCCAGAGAAGCTTTAGGTGTCCCATTCCTGGGAGTGTTTCAAGGTCAGGTTGGATGGAGCTTTGAGCTACCTGGTCTAGTGGAAGGTGTCCCTGTCCATGGCAGGGGGATTAGAACAAGATGATCTCTAAGGTCCCTTCCAACCCAAACCATTCTGTGATTCTATGATAAAAAAGGACCAAAGGAGGGCTAGACGACAATCAGTTTTCAATTACTGCACCTTAACAAGTTACAAATAAACGAATGAAATTATGATATATTTACAAAACATCCAAAACATCTCCCAGTTTAAAAGGAAAAAGAAAATTGTCTGTTTGCTTTCTGCCTTATTTCCTATAAAAATTATGTACCAACATACGTGATTGGTACCAGGGTACCAGCAAGTAATAAACACCCTATGATAACAGTTATTTAGCACCCTTGAAGAGCAATTCAGCTGCTACACAGGACATGACTACTGCATACACAGTGACTGGCAGTGACACTTTACAGTCGTAATCAAGCCATTTTTAATCTAACTAGCACAGCAGAAGGTCCACTTTGATGCCCAGCCTTTAGGCTATCCAACCTTAGTCTTTAATTATTTAATAACTGCCAAAAGCTATCTACAGAGATGTTTTCCTGTTGAAGACAGACTGATCATTAAATAAAATGGGTCAACAAAAAGCTGAAAAACATGAGCCAGAGTGTGCCCAGGTGGCCATGAAGGACAGTGACATCCTGGCCTGTATCAGCACTAGTGTGGTCAGCAGGCCAGGGCAGTGGTTGTCCCCACTGGTGAGGCTGCACCTGAAACCCTGTGTCCAGCTCTGGGCCTCACACTTGCAAGAAAGACACTGAGGTGCTGGAGCACGTCCAGAGATGGGCAATATGGGTCTAGGTCATATGAGGAGCTGCTGAGGGATCTGGGGGTGTTTATCCTGGAGAAAAGGAGGCTCAAGGGAAACATCTTCGTTCTCTACAACTGCCTGAAAGGAGGCTACAGTCAGATGGAGATCAGCCTGTTCTCCTAATTAACATGTGATAGGACAGGAGGAATCATCCTCTGGTTGTGCCAGAGGAGGTTTAGATTGGATATTAGGAAAAAATTTCTTTATGGAAAGAGTTGTCAAGCATTGGAACAGGCTGCCCAGAGAAGTGATTGAGACTTGGTTTAGAGAGGACTTTGCAGTGCTGGGTTAACAGCTGGACTTGGTGAGACTTCACAGGTATTTTCTAACCTAAACAGTTCTGAGTCCAGAATTTCCAGTGCTGACACCTTGCAGCACACCATGCAGCATACTAAGCCATTATCCAAACAGCTGCCATCTCTTCTGAAATGGGACTGAAGGGATATCCTCTCCTACCTCAAAGCCCTGTGTGTTCTATTCTTAACTTGTATGTAGGATGGAACTTTACACAGGACTTCACTGTTTGATTTTATGAACATAAAATGCAAACAGTAATTACAGTAGTGAGATTGACAGCAGATGCAAGGTTTAATTTAATTTTTTAGGATACTATTCAGTTAAGGAAAAGTGCTATATATTAGTGTGATTTTAAATACCAAAAACCTACAAAATTGAGAGAGACAAATCTGAAAGAAGACTTTTCCTAGCATTAACCATTAAACATGTGAACTATACTAGAGGGATGAAGACGCCCATGCAACACACAAGCAGAGAAACCTGTCTGCACTCACAAAGAAATGAGATCAGTGTGGTTTCACGCATAACAAAACAGCTCACAAAAAGGCTCTTGGGCTGTACCCCACAGCTCATCCTTAGGCCCAAACAGATCAGTAGGTTTAAATTGATTAATATTTCCCATTTTGTGGCTTGCAAACTGTCTGAAGACCTGGCAACGAAGAGGAAACTTCTGTAATTTATTTGTCTCCAGGCAGCTGGATGGAGACACAAGATGGCAACCAGACCCTGTGAATGCATTTCATGCCATTAAAGCCACTGTCTGTTCCACCATTCTTTGGTCACTCTGTGTAGAGTCTGGCAGGTGTGGGAAGAACACAGAGACACCAAGGTTTAATGAGAATTGCGTTTAAAGATAGGCAGCAAAGAAAGCTCACTTGACTATTTATCAGTTTTACAGCTCCAGATCATGTCAATTTTTTGGGTATCAACTGCACAGGTAGAGACATTTCTAGTCATTAATTTCAATAAAAATAACAACCTACAGAGATTGTCAATTAATTGATACATGTTTACAAACTTAATTAAGACAGCTTATGCAGACAGCTCTGTTTAAATAGAACTGAAAATTTTTTTAAAATAAATCAATGTAAATGTAGCTTAAGACTATGTTCATTTAAAATTGATTTTAAATCAGAAAAACGAGAATTAAAGAAAAAAAAAAACTACTAAAACAACATAAAAGGCAAACACACAAAGCATGTATTTAAAAAAAAAATACACCATAGAGAGTATAGTAAGTTTTTTATGCAGGAAATTGCTCAGCAAAATGATGACTCTCGAATCTAAAAAAGAGACAGCTTAGAGGGCATAGGGCAGGTAACAACATCACAAAGGGATTAATTAAAAGCATTATCTCATTAAGAAAGTAAAAAAATATGAGGCATCAAATTAATCTAGTCAGGTCAGATTACAAGAAAATAAAAAAAGTGTATTTTTTTCCCACTGTTGAATTCTCTGTCAAATGATACTGCAAGATGTAAAAGCTCATCCAAGTTAAAGGAGAAATTGCACAAAACCAAGAAAGAAAACCACTGGCAATTACTTAGCAGATACATGCTGAAAAAAACCAAAAGTTTGGAAAGCAGTATTTCAGAGAAAGAGCCTGTACATCTGCCCTATTCTTACTCCTCACTAGACTTTTAGTTCTTCCATCTGTTTGAGCCAGGATGCTTGCTGTTCCAGATGGAATTTTGATCCTCAAAATTTTACATTTTAAAAAATATTAATGGAAATCAACCTCCAGAGTTATTTTTGCTTGCCATACATATCAAATATTCGCCTACAGTAGATACAGACTCCTGCACACACTACATTTTCATTTTCAAAATCACTCTTTTGAGTATGTAAGACAGTAAACCTAGCAAGTAAAAAAAAAAACACCTCACAATCCCAGTTTTAAGGAGCTGTTTTTACTGGGCAGACAGCTCAGTCAAGGTCTCACTAATGAATCACTTCTGATCTGCCAGCAGATGCAGAGCCCTTGCCATCCCAAGACTCTAACTAGGCCATAAAACCAAGACTGCTGCTAATCCCAGAATCACTGTTCCAGTGATATGGAATGCAGCTGACTGCAGTTTAAGCAGGTCTCAGAGGTGCAGTATCTTCTGCACAAATTAGCACCCAACCACTTTCCATATTGTGTGAATATACTATGACCCACAATAATGACAGAATCACAGTGTACATGTTAGACAAAAATCATTACGCCTACCTAGAACTCCATGCTAAGGGTGATAAATTTTTCATTGGAGTAAAATCTGGAAAGTTTAAATGGGAGCAGCTTTCATTTTTCATATCCATCTCTCTTTCAGCAGAATTTGACAGTGTAGATTTAGCATGATGCCCACACACAATGTCCATGGTTACGAGTAAAAGATCTAATGGGGATAATTATATTAAGGAGAACTGACTTTTTTCTTTGGCTTTCCTATTTAGGTATTGGCTAATATCTGCTTTCAAGTATTGAAGTGTAGACATTCAAGTGGTACCTTTGCTCTTATGAGAGCACCTGGGAGTACTGCATCCACGTGTGAAGTCTCCAGCACAAGAAAGACACGGACTACATGGAATAGGTCCAGAGAAGGTCATGAAGGCAATCTTAGGAGGGCTGGAGCACCTCTCCTATGAAGACCAGCTGACAGAGTTGGGGTTTTCAGCCTGGAGAAGAAAAGGCTCTGGGGAGACCATGCAACAGCCTTTTGGTACAAGACAGCTGGTGAGAGATGTTTTACAAGAGCATGGAGTGCTCTTGACAAGACAAAATATCCAATCAGAACAAGATAAAATATCCAATCTAAACCAACTCTCTTACTTTAAATGGTTCAGATTGGATATTAGGAAGAAATTCTTCACTATGAGGGTCGAACAGGTTGTCCAGAAAAGTTGTGGATGCCCCAACCCTGGAAGCGTTCAAGGCCGGGATAGGCTTGTTTTCCCAGCTGTGTTTTCCCATGCAGGGTTTGGAAGTAGATGATCCAGTTCCCCATCAGCATTGTTTGCACAGGTATCCAGAGGTTCTCATATTACCAACAGGCAATATTTCAACCATAACCTCTGCATTAGAAAATGCACAAGTTATGAATGGTAAGAGCTGCTGATGACCTAACAGCAGTAAAGAACTGAAACTGCTGTTTCCCAGAGTATTCCTTTCTCCAATACTATTCGAGATAAAAACGTTTTTCATTTTATTCCTTCCTGGAGTATATATCTATTGAACAAATAAATAAGAGAAAAGGAAACCAGTGACAAAAAAAATTCTGGAAAAATAAACTGGATTTATCTTGTTTAAACTGGTGATTTATCATAATCACCATTAGCTTATAATTTAACTATTTATTTTAAAGATTGAGCCCCATTGAGTGAGTAGCCAGAAATGGCATACACTGGAGAACACTAGAAATTCCATTTTTCCACATAAAATTTGTGATTTTTCATATTACATTTTTTGGTAAAACATGCTATGAAGGTAGATTTAGTATACTTCATCACTGAAATTATTACATGCATATAGAGCCAAGGTATTTTTTCAGACTACATTTTTCTTGTTCCAGTTTCTATTAAAGTATTGATTGAACAAGTATTTGCACTGCTTATATTAACCCCCACTTGTTAGTTGTTTTAACATTACCAGTACTAGCAGGCAGTAGAATATTTACTTGTTCTCTCAGATATATAAAGATCAGTTTTCATCTCTGAAAGATAACCCAATACAGAGACAACACTGAAATCCCTCTCAAAAACAATCTAACTTTTAAGGGCTCTATTAGCAGTAGTAAGGTTATTTAGGTAAACTGGTTTTTTTAAATTGCTCACACAGTACACAATATAGGGGAAGAACAGTTATTTCTGTTACTCAGAAAAGACAAGTGGCAGTTCATTAAAAGATGCACAATAAAAAGAGGGGTCTGCAATTTCAGAAAAGCTTACGCAAAAACTTGGTTGGTTTATTACAGGGAAAAGCTGTACAATTTCTAGTATCAGCACTTCAGCATCATCCTTAACTGTAAACATCCATAAAACTGTCAGCAACATACAACAAATGGCTAACTAATACATCCTATCAGCAAGCAAGTGCTGTATTTTTCTTGCAGCCATGTTTGTGAGCTGTGTTAGCACTGGATCGGGGAATCAATAGCTATGATTCCCCTCTGCCAGATGTTATTTGTCTGTTTCCTGTTTAATGTAAGCAGAGATGGCCTTCCTATGAAAAATTAATTCAGAATTCAACAAAAAGCATTAACAGTCTGAACACTGTTTTTTAAAATACAAAAAGTAGGTGTAGAAAATTATACTGAATAAACAACATTGCCATAGCTAAGTAATATATTCACTTTCAGTAGAAGAGCAAATAATGTAATCATAAGAGATGCATATAAAACAAGGAATAAGAGGTACTTTTTATACAATATAAGAACAGCTTTTACATTTAGCACAGCACTCTTCTGTACTAGCTGCTTTTCTAACACTGTCACATTCAAGGTACTGGCTAAACTCTATGCCTGATGTAATAAAGCCAACAGTTAAATCTTCATTGACTTAAGAGTAAAACATTAGACCAAAGCTAACTGCTTTGAAAATTCTGGGTTATTCAGAACTATGTGCTCAAATTAATATTCAACTTAGAAGGAAAAATTAGAAACAGCTTATCAAGTTGCCTCCTGTATAAGAAATCAAAAAACAAATTATTTTGGGCAAGTACACGTATACAAAGTGCTTTATACTAGCAGGAAGCTAATAAGGTTCCTGGCCCTAAAACTCCAATATAATGTAATCAGCCTAGAGTGTAGGCAATTGAAGGCTGGAGCTTTCAGTTTGAACACTAGAAAGGAATGGCCAGTTTAAAGCACAATACAATTAGTAACCATTCAGAAAGTGCTGCTGCACAGCATTATGCTTTAAAAAGTTGAATAAAATGTACTCGGACACTTATTCCTGCTGACAAGCTTCAGAATTAGTCACTTATAGAGCAGCTTTCATCTGTTAACAAAAAAGTCAATTTTAAAAGGCTAACAAGAACACGGAGATGAGAAAGTGCATGCATATATCAGATTATCAGATTTGTGCTTGCTTTTCAATGACATCATCTTGTTTAGAAGTTACCAAAAAGCCTTGTTTCGTAAAAATAAAATCTAAAATTGCAGGTGGTAAGAGAAAACAATCAATGTACTACTGTTCTGATGGTTAATATTTATACAATTATTTTGTACAAAACTCAGAAAATTTGTGGTTCATCGGTATAAAAGAAAGGGAACGGGAACACCTACGCATTCTTAGCTTAGATACCAAACTCAAGTATCAAACACTCCAAATTCAAACCAGGTGCTAACAATGGCACTAGAATTTTGGTAGAAGCAGCTATATGTTATATATAATATGTCTTGCTACCTTCCATTCTACTGTTTCAAATTCTCATAGAGAACACATTAAAAAAGCCGGTGCTTCTTCCATTTTGGTAACAAAGTCCTTTTGAAGGAAAATCAGCAATATGTCAAATGGAGCCTATGCTTCCAGATTCATTGCTTCTCTGGCTAGTCTTCTCCAGTTCTGCAAAGGAGACAGATCATTTCTCTTTTCAAAGGATGCAAAAAGAGAAAGCTTCTGGAATACAATATGCATAAGAAAGAAAGACAGAGCTCATGAGGAAGAAAGACTTAAAGGAGAATTCTGGGAAGAGCAGGATGGAGAATATCTTTCCTAGGTAACAGAGAATGGTGTAAGAGAAGGGGATAGGATTTGCTCATTTTGTTACAACCAAGGAACCTGAAAACTTTGTGGCAATCAGTATAAATAGAACAGAGGATATCCCTAGAAGGAACTTATAATTTAAAATTTCAATCTGAATTCCTACAAATCACATTTTTAAAGCTTTTATGTTTGGGGGACATTTATTTTAAAAGACACATGGTTTCGTTTGTTTCCATGTGGGAAGTTTCATTGTGAAGTCCCACACGGAAAATATAACATAAATTATTATTTTATATTGTAACACACAACCAAAAGCTCCCTAAGATATGCTGCAGAATTCGGAAATATTACAGATGAGGTTTTCCTACCTAAATATTGTAATTCTGGAAATTATCAGTGCAGTTAATTCAGTCAGAGGAGAAAGCCATTCTCTTTCATGAACAGGTCAGAGACAATTGGATCCTTCTCTTTTGCAGAAGAATGTTAGACTGCAGAGCATAGCTAACATAAAATCCAAGAAAGTTAGGCTGCACGTGCACAAGTTGAGTTAAGAGCTTCAAAAAAATTTTATACTCAGCTCAGTTTTCAGATAAAAGATAAAAAATTATATAATGCTTTTGCCTAGGAGGCTAACTTTCATCTTTTTTAGGTGTTCCTTCTTATTTGCTATAAAGCAAATACACAGGGAAGACAGTAATGTAATGTAATGTAATGTTATATAGCAATTGACAAATATGCATTAATGTCTTTCAGTTCTTGTCCAAAGAAAAAGACAGTATTTAGGTTTCTTCTCCAGAAGCTTTGCTACAATATGGAATCAAGTCTGTTTAGAATGGTATGAAAGTCCCCGAACATACCATCACAACAAAAACAGTGACATAACAGCTCCCAAGTGTATCTAAAAAGATGCCACATTTG
The DNA here is from genome assembly GCA_013399915.1 of Illadopsis cleaveri. Lineage (NCBI taxonomy): Eukaryota > Metazoa > Chordata > Aves > Passeriformes > Timaliidae > Illadopsis > Illadopsis cleaveri. The sequence continues at coordinate 806,918 of VXBB01010352.1, read as the reverse complement.
TCAGAAACAAGCTAAGTCATCTGACATACTATTATAACTGAGAAAACCCCAAAGTGAGGGAATATTAACATAGAGGTAAAAATCTACTTCATATATCAAAATAGTTTCTGTTCTGCTACACTGACTTAAAACGGCATACTAAGTAATTTAAAGAAAGTGCTATGGGGTTTAATCACCTCAAGCATGTATAAAAGCTCTTACCAGCCCTGTGTTACTGCTCACTGTGGACACAATAGCTGTGGAAAACCTTAATAATGGTAAGAGTCTCAGCAGTCTCTGCTTACTACATGAATATAAAAGAGCTAACTTATTACCTCAGCCTCTGAAAGGTGGTTCATTCAACTGTTCATACCTTAGCAACAGCTGTTATTTGCTCCAGTGCCACAGCATGAAGGTCTTGGTCTTTGCTTTCCACCAGCAGTTTCAGGGATGGCAGCAGGAGGGACTGGTTAAGCAGCAGCAAACATAATTCTTTTATACACTGAAATAAAAAGTAAATTCTCTCAGTGTGATCTCTGAAGATACTAACATCATCATTCAGAGTAAAATTTATGAAAATTTTATGTCAAATGCAAAATGAAAACCACACTTCCACAACAAATGAATTCCCTGTTGGAAACACCTCCTCGGAAACTTGAAAGAACAGATTTTAAAAATGTGGAATACTGCTTAAAGTACAACATTTGTTAGATTAAGACAAGGCAGGTACTGAATCACCATTACAACCAGGAGTTTTACTGAAAAAATAACAGAGCAATCACAGCTCTCTGTGGGGCTAATATATTTGTGCTTACTGGAATACTGCAAAACACAGAAGGAAGCATTGACAGACACCTATGACAATTCTGTAACTCAATTATGCAATCAGAAAAGTAGAACAAAATAAAGAGGAAAAAACAGTACATACCAGCGTTCAATAATGTTTTTGTTGTGAAAAGCTTCAAAATTTTATACAATATTTTATATACAAAGTTCAGCAAATTAACTTTCTGTCATTTATCTAGCTTCCTATATTTGATAATACAGCATAAATTTAGCATCACACAACTTCCAAGACAAAACTGGCCAGAAAATAGCATCTAAAATAAAAAAAAAAAATCCCTCAACAAATCTACTGTGCACTTCCAAACATTTACCTTGTCCCTTAGTTAAACAACCAAACAACATGTCCTACATGTGAGCTGTTTTATTTTCCTCAATATTGTAGTGATTTGTTCATTTATATATCAAAATGGATTTCAACTTACAAATTATATTATAAACNTCCGTGCTTAGAATCACACAACATGCTGAGTTGGAAGGAAACCACAAGGATCATCGAGTCCAACTCCTGGTCCTGCACAGGACAATCCCCCAGTCACACCATGTGCCTGCGAGTGTTGTCCAAATGCTTCACAAACTCTGTCAATCTTGGTGCTGTGACCACTTCCCTGGGGAGCCTGTTCCAGTGCCCAACCACCCTCTGGGTGAAGAACCTTTTCCTAATACCCAACCTAAACCTCCCCTGACATAACCTCAGGTCATTCCCTCAGGTCCTGTCACTGGGTACCACAGAGCAGAGATCAGTGTCTGCCCCTTCTCTTCCCTTCACGAGGAAGTTGTAACTGCAGTAAGGTCTCCCCTCAGTCTCCTCCAGGCTGAACAGACCAAGTGACTTCAGTCACTCATCACACAGCTGCTCCTCAAGGCCCTTCACCATCCTTGTGGCCCTCCCTTGGACTCTCTGTAACAGTTTAACGTCTTGTATTGTGGCATCCAAATTGCTCCAGTGCAGAGCAGAGCAGGACAATCCCCTCCCTTGCCTGGCTGGCAATGCTGCTCCTGATGCCCCCAGGACAGGGTTGGCCCTCCTGGCTGCCAGGGCATGGCTGGCTCATGTTCAACTTTGGATCAACCAGGACCCCCAGGTCCCTTCCGGCAGTGTTGCTCTCCAGCCTCTCATGCCCCAGTCTGTCTGTAAATCCAGGGTTGCCCCATCCCAGGTGCCAAATCTGGCACTTTCCCTTGTTAAACTCCATACAGTTGGTGATTGCTCATCCCTGTGATTTGTCCAGGTCTCTCTATCCTTGAGGGAGTCAACAGCTCCTCCCAATTTAGTGGCATGGGCATGCTTGTTGTGAATGCTATGACATGGATCAAGGAATAAGAAAACTAAATAAATACATTAAGCTTTGTCTAATCATTCATATGCTTGTTAAACTTCTGGTAATTTCATATTCCACTGGATTTCTTTTGAGTTGCACACCTGCCATTCCAGCAAACTTACTGAATGAAAGTCATGCATTTGCTCTACATGTCTTCTTTGCTTGAAAAAGTGTATTCACAGCAACAGATGCAACTTATATTCAGAAAAAGAAATTCTGAGAGTCATAAAATACATAATCTGAGCAAAACAGCAATTTTACCATGCTTGGTAACATTTCCCTCTCAAAACCTGCTGGACAAGTTGAATAATTTTCTGCCTGATGGTAGCCTGTCTAGCAGACAGACTCAGTCTTAACTATCATGCCCAAGTACAGAAGAAGCCATAAACTCTTTTGAAGAAGAAACATCCATTCCAACACTTACATTTCTTTTTCCACAGGAAGGGACTGGACAGCTTGCCAGCCCCTGAAGACTGTCCAAATAGTACAAATATCAACTGTATCACTGCCACTAATGACTGCATGGCTGCTCTGGACAGGAACTGAAAACCCAGGAGAGAAGTCATCACCCACAGCACTTCTCAGAGCAACCTAAGAGGGTTTCTGTTCTGCAGTGAGCGCTTGAAAGCATTCAGGTGTCTGCTGCCTGCCACGAGAGGCTCTGCTGAGGGAGTTTGATGTCACCATTGAGAGGGTCAAGGGAAGGCCCAATTCAAAATCTGAATTACCATGATTTAGTCAAAACTTTTGTAAAACAACTTTTATCTTCTATTTAGTTATGCAGCTATCAGTGGTTCACTGTGACATCAGCAAGGCAAATAAACCATATGCCATAGAAGTCTGTTTTGGGTCCAGTATTATTCAGTATTTTCATGGATGGCTTGAAGGGCTGGATAATGAATACAAACAGCATTGTGTCTGGAGAGGCTACAAACAGACTGAAAAGCAGCATTTAAATTCAACATTATCTGAAGAAAATGAGCAGACACAACTGTGTATGAACAAGATCACACAATCTAAAATCATATATAAACCCCAGGAAAAACTAGCTACAAAAATTAGAAAAAAGAGACCAACTATCTGCTGTATTTTTCTAGGAGGTATCTCACAGCCACTAGGACCCCAGGGTGACACAGATAAGGGACTAGATGCATTTTCCCATGTTAACTGACACATGACCCATAGGCTGAGAGAAGAACATGAGATATTCAGAGGAGTCACATTTTGAACCATTAGCAGGGGGAGAAGGATTTATCCCTTTCTAAAGAGATTAACCAGGCAGCGCAGATGTTGGACAATCCAAGCATGTGTCTTCCAGGCAAATAAAACAATGCTTTCTTCCACTAAAAGAAATGGATGTATCTATCCATTGAATGATGCTAATTAAAACCCTAAACAAACAAACAACCTAACAAAAATACTCTCCCAAAAGCAAACACAGACACAGATACAAAGATTAAAGCAATATAACTAGCCAAAACACATTAAAAAGTACTTGGCTTAAAAAACTAGACAGACAAGTAGAATATGGAATGAAAAAATGAGTTAAATCCTTCACGATTATATCCAAAGATAGTTTTTCTAACTTCTAGACCACATGACTTAATTTACATGTGTTTTCCATTACAATCATTGAACTTGGCAAGGCTGTAATGGGAGAGAACTTGAATGGCAAATGTTTTTCATTATAATTAACCGGCTTCAGTTTTAGAAATCTATCATTCCAGATTTGTCATCTTAATCAGTGTATTTACTGAAATGTGAAATCATCTGAACAGGTTAATTGTCAGTGATCACATTTTCATCTTATTCAGCCACACGACTGCAAATCTGTCATTTGAACACTTAAGTACTGTAGCCATACATGCCATTCCCCCTCCTCCCAAGTAGTGACTTAGAGGAATGCAGTCTGTGTTTGTAGGTAACTGTACAACCACACATTTTAGAGCAGCTCCTTGTTACTGCACAGCATTCTAGTCATAAAAAATGTATTTTACATCAGTAAGGCTGTTTAAACCTTAAAGATCAGAGTAACTTCATATCTGTACCTGTATAGCCATACTTACATGGCAGGCTCTTTCAACATTCTGTACCATTAAAAAAACCAAAGGAAGGCATCTCCAACTAAGGCTGTCTACCAATACCAAAACTGTGTGTGAACAGAGACTTGTAATGGAGATCATGGAAAAGTTTACTCAACTAAGAGAAATGCAAACCTTGACCCTTCTTTAGCAGAACTCCTGGCGAACTGACTGTTGTATGACAGTGACACTCAGAGGGATTTGCCTCCCTGGGTGATCGAGGTGAGGCAAGAACATTCTACTTTGATCAAGTTCAGCTATTCCTATGCACACTAAGATTGCGAGTTTACAAGCAATCAGCACCTTACAAAGAAAAGTTACATATAATTGTATGGGTCCCATGGATACAGAACCGGCTTTCCACTGAAGAGTTTTGGTGGGATGAATAAATTAATAAATGCACTTATCATTTCAGCTTACTGCCACCTCCTGGAATCACGTTTTACATAAATTTCTGAACTTGACTCAGATCAGTGTGTTGGACTAGGGAAAAAAAACCAACAAACAAAAACCCACACACCCACCTGTCTGTGTTTTAAACAGAATGTGTTGTTTTTATTCTGCTTCTCTTCCTAACATCAACTGTTTTCTCTAACAGACAGTGACTGCATAAAGATAAGAGATTAATCAGCCTGCTAAAAATATGCACGACTACTCTGAAATTGTGTGAAGTTTATTAAGAACTTCTCCAGTCTGTCTTCATTAATACAGTGTTTACACACAAAACACTTCAATAATTTTATACTTAAGAGATGTTTGTATTGAATTATGCACACATAGTTAGAGAAGACAAGTCAGAATATCCGTTACTACTTAGCAATTACTTGTATATTAAGGCTTTTTTCAATCATCATGTTTTTCAGGGTTCCTCACAAAATCTTTATGCATTTATTAGTAAGAGAATTACTGATAATTTAAGTAGCAGTTTTTGCAACACTGATTTGAATGATAATGGATTATTAAAGCCTTTCTTCAAATATATTAAAGAATAATTTATAGTGGACCAGACTCACAAAAATCAGCTAATCCAACCAGCCTCCAACTTGAAGCAAGTCCAACAATATGAAACTGCCTGTGACATGATCCAGTCAAGTCCTGAATACCTACAAAGATAGATTCACCTTGTCTCTTCTAGGCACCCACCTGTTCTAGTGTTTCACTACTTTAAAGATGAAAAATGTTTTGCTTGGGTGCAATGAGAGCTTTTGATGACGTAACATGTCTCTATTGCCTCTTGTCCTATAACCGAGCATGTCTGAAAAGAGACTGACCCTAATTCCTCTTCTGGTTTCCTCTTTTGACTCCTTAGTAAAGACATGATCTCCCATAGTCATCTCTTCTCAAGACAGACTGAACCCAGTTCTCAGCCTCTCTGTTAGCTCTCCACTGGACTTGATCCAGTATGGCAACATCTTACTTGTAGCTGGGACCTTAAAACAGAACTCATAAACATGATACCCAAAGTTAAAACTTACCTTGGCAGGGAGCATGTGCTTTGTCTCATATAAAGAACGGCAGATTTTCAAAATTTCATTTCCTGTGTTTTCCTTTTCCTCAGGTGGGCACCTCTGCAGCATAAAAATCCCCAGTTTCACCCAGGGATTATCATCTGTGCATGATCTGCCCAGTAAAAAAAGAGATTGCTATAGAACACAAATATACATATACCATTTTCTGTAGGTTGCTTCTTGTGTGTGACTTTCGTCTCATGAAAGAAAGTTTTGAGACAAGCTACTGTCCATAATGCCATCACTCTTTCAATGCAACAAAGAAGTTTAAATTACTTGGAATTATGACATGCTTATTACAAACCCTGAGGAATTATACACCAGAAAAAGATGATCAAATTGGAATAGCACAGGATCTTCTCCTGACTTTGCACCAGCTGATTTCCCAAGCAGAGTGGTATCGAGGGAGGGTGACAGGAATCCAGTATTCTTAATTTTGTTTGCTTTGATCACATTCTAACAGCTTCTGTTTCTCAAGTATCTCTCTCTTGCTTCTGAGAGGAAAATATATAGCCAGATTCACATTTCAATTTTCAGGTCCAATGAGTACAAACAAAAATAAACTTTTCTTCACAGCCCATTCAAAAAAGGTAAGAAAATGAAATTACATGTATCTGAACTCTGCTCGTAGATATGGAAACAGTTACACTTGTTTTACATATTTAAAATGTTCTTTTAATTCCACACAGAACCTCATGCTATTGTCACCATTATAAAGTCAGACATAAACAAATGGCAGACAGTAGGTACAAGCAAATTTTACCATGCAGGATGGCAAAGGCAGTGCTTACTGTGAAGTGTTTGTTGTTTGTTTTTTTTTGTTGCTGCAACATTTCTTCACCTATAGCCATTATTTGGTAAATTATGGAGATATTTTGGACACTTTTGTTAGAATAGGTATACTGGCTAGTAGTGGATGTAGTGACAGAAATGGGTAAAAGACCACTTTTAACTGAAAGCACAACACTGGAACACACCTACACTGCCATTTTTCTAATGTAAACTAAGTTGATGCATTTCAATTCCCACCTACAGTGGGCTAAAATCATGCACAACTACAGCTTATATAATGATTGTATTAAGCCACAATAACACAAACTATGTGCATCTGTGCATAAACTTAAGAAGGCACAAGAGGCATTTTAAAATCATCCCATCAATTTCTCTGGTCAGTAATTAGAATCCCAAAGACATGGTAAACGTTCCACTTAAGCTTAAACAAAACAAAACAAAAACAAACAAACAAACAAACAAAAAAACCAAAAAACCCAAACAAAAACCCAAACAAAAACAAAACAAAACAAAAAACCAAAAAAACCCCAAACAACAACAACAAAAAAACCCAAAACTTCCCCCTCAAAAAAAACCCTCACAGCAGGACCAAAAGTGGCACTTTGGAATGTCAATTTAGTGAAAATTAAGAAACTCATTTAGTACATGTGACAAGATGCAGTAAAGTGCTGTCAAAGTGCTGCTTTTCCAAGTTATTATTTTACAGCAATTGTTAAAGCAACACATTAAGATAATTGTAAATGGAGTCTGTTGAGAGAGTCTGCTGGATTGACATACCAAGTGTCTGACAGCTCTGGAGAGGACAACTGCCAATATCCACTATTTCATACATAAAAGCTCTCCTGCTCATCGTCCACTTTCAGAAGGAAACACTGTAAACAAGTAAAAGCAGCTCCCCACACAGCTATCATTACAGTCAACATGAAAACCAGACAGAGAAGCTAGGAGTGGGCAACTTTGAATGCAAATTAAATAGAAGTCATTGTCTTTCTTCCTTCTGACAACTTAATTGAGCCTTTCCATCAGTGACAGTCACTGAGCACAGAGCTGTCAGAAGCCTGGCTGGGAACAGCAGAGCTCCTCCTCTCCGCTCCTTTCCATGTGATGGGCTGAACCCCAAGATGCCAGATTATTCAACAAACAGAACATGAGGCACTGAATCTGTGAATCCCCAGTAAGGGCAGGAGAAGGAAAAAATCCCTGCAACTCCACCTTTGCCACTGGTTAAAGGGATAGCTCCTGTTCTGTGATCTATTTCTTGCTTAGAGACACAGAGTCAAAATGAATTTCCATTTCTACAGCTGCTGCCCCTGGAGTACATTAAGAAAATCTCTTAAGAATTTTCCATTAGAAAAAGAAAACAAAAATCACACTACAAAGCACAAAAATAACCAGAAAGATGCAAGGCCATCAAGGCTTGCCATACGCAAATTCATTTAAGTAAAGTATCAGATGATATAGTTTACATACATAAAGCTTTTCTCATCGCAATTCCTTATAACTATTTCAAATACTCCTGTGCACTATTAACAACTAGCGGCTATCTCTAATTAAAACCAAATTTAAGTTACCAAAATATGACACCTACAGGCAGAATTCAGTTTTCTTCTCTCCTGAATTTTACTTTAGTTCAACTGTGGTTATAAAAAATATTTTCATCATGAAAAAAAGCAATTACTTCAAAACCACAGCAGAAACACCTTAAATTTTTTTCCCAAAGCCAAAAGAGGAAAATCTGGGATTAAAATTAAAAAAGTGAACTAGAGTACTGGGTCTCTAACACTGGGGTTATTTCAGTTCCAAAACAGCTTATCAATATTTATAATAAATATAAAAAATGCCTTTTGAATGTAGGCAGCAAGTTCCAAAGGACTGCAGAGCTTCAGGTACTGTCAATAATTTTTTTAAGAAACACCTTTATGAAATGTTTAAAATGACATCTGACTATGAGCCATCTGGGTGGAAAAGCATGCATGCATAACAAGGGTATGAAAATAAAATTTTAAGAAGTGTACGGCTTTGAATGCTGACTGAAACAACCAAACTACCTCTCTGTCTTCTCACAGTAAATACAGCATATTATGACAAGAAAAGAATCATACTTGTGATAAATAAGTATTATTTTAACTAGAGTGTTTTAGAGAACAATAACTTTAAAAAAGCATTAAGTATGTACTTACTAACATATAGGTTACAAAAATTAAAAGCCTACCAATCCCCCCTCAAATCTTAGTTCTGTTATTTCTCCTTTTTAAACCTTTACAGAATATAAACTGTGTTTTGCAGCTTTATATTCATTTGTAAGTATTACATATTTACTGCTAGATTGAAAACCTAAGTTCTAAGTATTCACATGACTCACTTAAATCCCCCAGTTCCTGTAAGGATCATTATGTTGGCTGTAAACAATAAGCAATAATGACCCTCTTCTGAAGGAGAGGAGGAAAAAAAGGAGTAAACAAACATGTTAATACATATCGTTTTAGCCTCTTGATGTTTTCCCCTTAGCTCAAAAATTTGTTCCCACAACTTGCTTTAAAATGAAATTGTTAAAAATACCACTAACAAAACAGTTCCTGTTCTTTACTCCCCATCATCCTAAAGCTAGGTTTTTCAGGAACACATATACACATACATCCATAACCCCTTCTAGGATGCTAAGCATAGCTGAATGCTGTTAACGTGGAGTTATAGAACAGGGAGAAGAGGGAAGAATTGTGACTGTGTGATTGCCTAGGAGACATAATAACTACTTTAGACTCTAAAAGAGCTTTGATACAGGTGACCCAAGTATTTGCAGAAATTTTCACTTCCAAGATGGCTGAAGTTGAAGAGGTATCCCACCTCTGAAATTCGATGTGCAGTTAGTTGTGACTACACCTTTTTATTTCTCTGTTCTTCACTTTAGGAAGTCAGACTGAAGGAACATTACACCAAGATGGAGATACAATTACTTCATTTTTTATGTCCTCTGTAACAGAACAGTAGACAAGAAATGCCCATATACAAGAAGGGTTCTCCTTTCAGAAACTCTTTAGTCTTTCTGTTCAACACAAAGAAAACTGATTTTGCTAATTGCAGCAGTATTTCACTTGACCTTTTGTTCTTTAAGTTTTGGTTTTTTTGTTTAAAAAGTTTGAGAGTCCCCACACACTGTGAGGCATCCAATTCTCAATTACAATCAAAACCAAAACAAAAAAGGAAAGCTGAAACATGAATTTGTGACAGATCCCACAGCAGTCCTTTTAATTCTTAATATACTGAAGACAATTTTTGGCTTGTAAAACTGTCACTGAAGAATTTAGGTTAATGCTTATGCAGAAATTCCAAACAAACTGCAAGCTTGAATGTGAAAAACCTTTACAGATTACCTTGTAACCCATCAGTTCTCTACATACACATAAGATAGTTACTTTTCAGAAAAAGATAAGCCTTAACTTTTCTGAAAAATCAATGCACATAAGCACTTTGTGTGTGAATGCAGTCCCCAAGTTAAAATAGGTTGCAATCAATACCCTTAAGTAATCCAAAATAAACACCTTTTAATGACTCTAACCAACTACCATCAGACATGTCTAGCCAAAAATTTATTAATATTACTGCTCTCTGAAAGGTATGTGACCCTTGCCTCTCCACATGAATTTATGTGAATTCTTATAACTTAGAAGTGATTACCAGTTATAGAATACAACAGCTAAATTTTTTACTTTCAAATGTATTCAGAAAGTCACAGACAAAATCCAAAGAACTGATAAAATATAATGTAGTCTGGATGTTCCAAATTACTACTTCCAGTTAATATCCACTTTGACAGGTGCAAATCTGAAGTCGTATAATTATTTTAATCTTAAATTGGTTCGGATGCTTTATTCAGACACAGAAATAATAGGTAGTGGATCTAGACAAGAGAAGAGCCATTTTGTGGTACCATTACCCTCCCAGACTGTCTGCTACGTCCATCCGAACACTACCTTTCAAAGGCCTTTCTGCAAAGTGTAACTTTGAATACAAAGAACAGTCGGAACTTTCTGTGCTTTTTTTATGGACTCTGTTTATACTGTTAAAAACAAGAGCAAAATATCTAGCTTGAAATTTAAGTATACAGAACACTCCACTGTGCAAGAGTATACAGGCAACAAAACATTTTTCTGCCTTCCTCCATGACACATACTACATATGTGTATATACAGGTTTTACAAGAAACTGATTCAATTTTGCTTTGGATAAACCATTTATTCCTGCCAGTATGACTCTTTCCAAACGACACACTCCTACCAGCCATGTTTGAATTATCTGACTGAAAACAATATGGTATCAAGCAAGAAGACTTTTAACTCTTTTGTTACATGGTTGTTTGAAGAAACACTCACCCATTTCCCCTGTCCATCGGCGGCCAAGCCTGAAGCAGCAAGACCAAGTGCTGAAATTCAGACAGACTCTGACTGGACTCCAGAAGTCCCAGGAAGAGATGGTATCTTTTTTCTTCATTTTCAATATCTGTTATCTCTACCTGAAGGAGACAAAACCCAACCAAACAAACTAACTAAACCAGATTTTTTCCCCCCCAGAAATCAATGATTTAAAAGCAATTGACAAACTATCTGTGAAGAACACCACTGTTCCAAAACAATGCAGGAAACACAGTCAACATAATTTTCCCAGAAACCCATTTTTTAATCTCTCACTTTCAACTACCTGCAGATAAAATGGGAGAACACAGATGATGTGGAATGACGTAGGCGGACATTCCTAGAACAATGTAATCGCACACCAGGACATTCTTTGATTAGTTCAGAGGATCAGATCTTTGTCTTCTTCAAACAACCCAAAATTCCTTAAATTTCTTCCTCTCAATGTACAGACATATATACACACATTTTCAAAGAATGATTGTGTCCAGTGCTTTCCCAATATGTACTAATCTCACTCACCCATGAAAATCAATAGTTTGATCTAAATTTACAGCACCTTATCTTTTCTCTCCCAGAAAAGAGCCTTGAAAGATGCTTCTCAATTAATCTACCCAGAAAAGAACATTTGCTAATATGTAATACAGTATTTCTCTGTATAGGTGTTTGAACCTAAGAAAAACAAAATCCCACTGTCCTATTGGCTCTCAGACAATTCTGTCTCGGGACAAGTGCCTATCTCTGTTGAAAACCTGCAGCTTTTGCCTGAACTTGAATTCACTCCAGTTGATGACAGGCCCTTTTTAAAAATAATTACTGCCTGCAGTTTCATGGTAAAAATGTGCAAGGTAAAAAGTCTGACTGCCAAAGGAAGGTTGCTGCAAATGAGAACCAACTTGCTACTAAACGAGAGGTAACTTCTGTTTAAAAGTTTGGATATCACACCAGGAGGGCTTTCACAAATCAAATAGCAATTCACTGCCTACCTGACATACACAAGTTTTTGGAGTTTAACAATTATTTGTTACAATAACAAAGTAGCTCCCTCTATATTATTAAAACATTCTAACATCAAATTTTTCTTCCAGAGTCCAGAAACTTCCAGAATATCAAACACTTCCGTTTCATCTTATAATTCTGCTGAAGATACACAGCATTAAATGTTAACTTTTCTGTTTCAGTCCAAGTAGTTCTAAGACATCAAACATGGACAAAGTTTTCCTTAGTTCTACAGCTACTCTGAAAGATTAAAGATCGCATTCCCAATCTCTTCAAAGTGGCTCTGATACATCAAGGGCAAATTTTCAAAAGAGGCTGGAAAACAAATATTACTGACGCATTTACTGAGTTGCCTACATAATCTGTGACTTTAAAATATTTAGGGTTGAAAAACTGTTTTCTTCTGTCTCCAGAGTATATCTGAAAGCACCATACACTAAAACATTCCAGATAATGAAAAAATGTTTCCCAGATATGTCCGCTTGAAATATTTTCCTTTACTGCAAATGTCACAGAGCAGACATCAGTTACCCACTCGTAACATATATACTTGGTAATACATAATATTACAATACTAGATATTGAAATGACAAGGTTGAAAAGAGAATGGAGATAAACAAGAAAGGAAAAAAGGGACAGAAGACGTTAACCTCTAAGGTTCAAAAATATTTACCAACTTAGCAACTTAAGTACTAGCTAGACAACAGAAGCTCTCACACTGCACCCATCCCCAAATCCCCTCTTCGGAAAACTAGCTCTTTATATACTGAAATGAAGTACATACCAGTCTGCTCCACTGAGTACATTTTAGTATTGTCTTGTGTTTTTATAACCAANGGGCTTACATTCCAAGGGAGACTCCAATCTTCCTTGGCAGACACCTGTCTATCCCAACCAAGACAAGTATATCTTCATAAACAGCATGTTACTTCAAAACACAGACTAAAAGTTAAGATCTTTCTCCAAAACTCCATAAAAATGGCAATAAATGGCAAAGACAACATCAATACATGAGAAAAGCTGTCAGAGAAGGTCCCCTATTAGTAGCACAGAATAGATCAGACATCCTACTTAACATGAACTGAATTCCAATAATTCTGCCTAATAATGCACCTTTGCAGACTTGGGTTTACATTTTTTTATGAGCTTAATTAATCTAGTGCCATAATTTTGTGTTTTGGACAGCTGGATCCTTGCAACATGATTGCTCATGACACAACATACTCATTCAACTGAAGTCAATCAGAAGAATTACCTTTCTATTCTCAAATTCAGAGAGCATTTCTGCAGCATTTCTCTCTACAATGGCTTTTTTTCAAGTCACCTATTTTTCTCACTAAGAGTAATAAAGTGAACTTTCTACAGTGTTAATGATTAGTGGTTTTTAAGAAGACTAGTGAAAATTCACTCTTTTAGATGCATGTCACTTCCATTGAACATGAAACAAGAGAGATTTCAAGTGACAGTTCCTTTTTCTAGAAGGAAGCAATACCTTGTAATAGCATATAGGAATGAGGTTTTAATTTATATTTACTATGTGTGTGCATCTATCTATCTAGATAGATACATAGACCAATCTATATAAAACACACAGAGAGAACTTAAGTTTTGCTTTGTATTACTGTCTTTGAGAGTCTGAGGAAGAGCACAGTGAGGAAGCCTCCCATTCCCACAGCAGAAACAGAGCATGCTCTGTGTAAAAAGGTAGAAATTTCACCTTTACAAAGTGAAAGCCAGCTGAGATCAGTTGCTGTGGTTAGTCAAGCCTCTTGTTTTGTTGCAATAACAGATTAAAAAAACCTTTTAATTGAACACTCTCTTCGTAGCAATTTTCGATGTTCGATTCAGATGACCCTGACTGAATGCTGTAACACAGGGTAACGGGACAATATCACTCTGCTTCCCCTTCCTTTCTTTTTAAAACAAAACCCCAAAACATCTTTCTAAACCACTCCAAGGTTAACCATGCAAAGATAACCTGCCATGAACTGCTCAGAGGCCCCTGAACACAAATGCCTGTAAAGAACCTGTCAATGAACAGAATAATGAGATCCATTGCCAGCCATGAACTTCAGATGACCCCAAAGAAATATGAAAAACAAGTGGAAAAAAAACCCCAAACAAACAACAAAAGCAAGAAAAAGGAAAGCAAGGGCTTTCAGTTTTAACAACAGATTTGCTCAGTTCTGACTTGATCCTCCTCAGTTTCAGGCAGTCTCTTTGGCAGTGGAACACAGTTGGCATAATGTTTCTCATTAAAAGGCTACACAAGTATTTACCACAATGGGAAAGTCAATTAGGGGAATTAATTTTAGAAATTACACTCATGATAGATTATAAAACAAAATACAATTTAAGTAAAGCCAGACCTTATGTTAAACTGTTAAAACACATAATTTCATTACTGAGAGACTAAATATGTTCAGAATCAAGAATGTACAAACATCTGCATATGTTAATGTTCCTTCAAAAGATCATACAGGAAATACACAAAGCAAAATACTGGCTACACAAACAGCATGAGCTTATCATAGCCCACGAGAGATCCAGTGTTGAATTAAAAGCTCTGTGCACTTAAAATATCTCCTCAAATAAATCCAACTTTTCTGCCTTATGATTACATCTTTCCAATTTACCCTTAAATGTTATTATTATAAGACTCTTTCCTCACAGATTAGATCCGACTAGATGCCCAAAATGTTGAAAGCACTCAGTTTATCAACTTTCAATGCCCAAAGTTTTGACTCATCACGTTGTTCTACAGATTTGTTATTGCTTCATACTCATCACATGAATGAAGGAGTCCAAATACGAAAAGTTGCCTCACAAGTTAGTTCTGTAGCTTCTGGAAACCTACAGTTTTACAAAAATTGTAAAATGACACACTTGAAGAATGATAAATAAAACGCTGGAAATCATACATGACTGTTAAAAAAAGCCTTTTGCGCAGCAGACTGCAGAATCAGTGGTTTAGTTTGGTACATTATCTCACTCCTGAAACGAAAGTTAGTTTAAAACCAGTATCTACAGCAACTGTGGAATGCTGCTGTATCTGAATTGTGTCTTTAAGTCACAGATATCCACTAATGTAATGGTCTCCTGTTCCTACAGGACACACACATCTAATGGTCTTGTAAATGCTTTATTGCTAAAGCCATTTAATGTGACAATCTGGTACTGACTGACTTGGCTGATGAGAATGCCTTTTGTTTGAAAAAAAAAATGGAAATGCCAATAAAAAAGATCCAGCCGATTCAACCCTCTCCTACCTCTGAGATAAAAGAAAAATGCTATTTTTGTATGAGAATGGTGAGCAGGAAAACTAACACAGACAGACCTCGACCTCCCTCTGCCCACTGGTATCTATCCTGCAAATTCCATTTTTACTCTATGTTAGCGTGACAGAGCCACAGCTTTCATCAACAGGTTTTGCTGACTACAAAAGAAATAAATGATAAGGATGTTTATAAATGAAACCAGAAAAATATTTTCCTTCACAATAATTGCTTGTTTATTGAGGAAAGCTATATCCACGCTTAAAAACAACTCCCTGTACTAGAGGCAGAAAAATATGCCGTTACCAAGGAATGCAACCAAAAACTTACTGGTTTACGTGATTACAGAATTAATTTTATTACATCTACCAGATGGTAAATGTAAGTATTTCAAAATGTGTTAATGTTTGACACTGCAGCATAAATTTGAATTAATATGGCATTGAAAACAGAAACACTAAGCAAGCATTTGTCTGGTCCTTTATTGCTACAATAGACTTGCAATTTGTCAGAACTTCCTTGTAAAATGCACTGGTTTTATGTATCTCCCCATGCCCCTGCCCAAGCAGTAGTGGTAGAGAATTCATCTGTGCTGCATCTCAAAATAATAAGCAGATGTGACCTAGGCAAAGTAATAGGCAGATGTGAATAAAATCAAAGATTTTTTTCAGCTTTGAGATAGGAAGCACTGATGCTAAAACTTCCTTCCAGTCATTAGACAGGGTTTAACATTGTTTGTAAACAATAACTAAAAGGAGTGGTAGCAATTTGACTGCATTCCTGTAATTGCCATCTTGGTGTGCTGCTCATGGCTCAAAAATACAACAGCCTTACCCCAAGGAGTTTACAATGTAATTAAGTAAATCAGCAAAGAAAATACTGTCCTTCCTATACAACAGGCCAGTAGGGTTTGGTCACTGAAGAAAGCAGTCTTTCCACTTTGCAGGTCAGGCTGTAATCTGTCATTCCCTGTTCTGCCGGTATCTGCAGAACTACTGAAAGTCTGCACAAATACTGAAACCTACCTCCAGTACAAGGCTGTAAAGTTAAATGCTTGTTACAAAGGACATATAAAACTACAAGTTAAATAGAAACTTTAAAGTCAATTATTCTCAATATGAACACAAACGTCAAAAATCAGTCAAAAGACCCCAAACACAATCTGCAACACTGTACAATTATTCCTGAAATTGAATAGCTACTGACTCTGCACATGTAAGATTAGGAGTTTTTAAAAGCTATTACTATATTACATTCTCTTCAAACTGTTCCAGATGCTAGAAATCCTATCAGCCTTGATGTTGGACACATTATATACTTGTGAAACAATGCAAAACTGCAAGCACATATTAATCTTATTCAAGATCTTCACATGCCAGAGAAACATAAACCCTTTTTAAAGGCAAAACCACAAGTGCTATAATCAGCAACACACTACTGGCATCCCATTATTTCTAAACTAGAGTTTCTTTAAAAGAAATCCAAATTAAACAACTTGTAAGTGGTGATTGAGGTGAAAATCCTCCAGGACACAACAGGGTCAGGCTGGGGACAGTAGTAATAGGCTTGGAAGAATAAACCACGGTATCATCAGTCACTGCTCCACCAGTGTATGGGCAAGGGCATACAGCATGGAGTAGGTCAAGGGCAAAGGAACCTGTCAGCTTTATATAGGCTATTTTCATATTACTTTCTCCATCTACCCTAGTTCACATTTTGGTAAGTCCATTTCAACCCATTTTGGTAAATGGAAACTTACGTGGTAGTAAGTCATAACTGGGAGATGGCAACTTTCAAAAAACAGTTCCACAGCCTCACAAAATGCTCCTATATAATAATAGGATTTAGCTCTTGTTTAATGAAAAAACACAACAGCTAAAACACAATCCAGTTTGCTGCAGGTTAAACTCCCTTGCTTGAAAGCATCTTTTTTGAAGCTGTGCTTATGGAGTTATGCCAGTTAATGCAAAGCAAAGTTATTAAGGATTGTCACTTAGAAACAACACACCAAAATCAACAAAAAATACAATTCCCCAACCACATTCCAAGGATTGTGTCAGAGAGGTTTAGGTTGGATATTAGGAAAAGGTTCTTGACCCAGAGGGTGGCTGGGCATTGGAACAGGCTCCCCAGGGCAGTGATCACAGCACCAGCTTGACAGAACTCAAGAAGCATTTGGACAATGCTCTCGGGCACATGGTGTGACTCTTGGGGTGTCCTGTGTAGGGCCAGGAGTTGGACTCGTTGATCAGGGGCTGCTCTGACCTAGACTGGAAGACACAAACACCGTCTGACAGACCAGAAGGAAGTGTCTGCTGTCAAAACTACAATCTTAGAGCAATCAATTCAAAATTACAACTGAAGTAAAGGGTTTTGCATGAACAAACTCAATGTTCACAACCTGTAACTGCCTTATACCCCAGAGGAGGAAGAACTCTGAAGTCAGGCTTTCTTGCACTTTCCCAAGAGCTGGGCTTCGCATATTAAAACTATTACTGAATTCTGAGCACATATGCAAGTCTGCTGCATGCAGAAACTAAAGAGATGCACATAACAGCACAGGCAAAATCCTGCTCAAATTAAAGCCAGTGTACAAGATAAGCAAGCAAGTTATGGGATTCAAGTTAAAAAACAGATCAACAAGAAGCCTACTGGTGATGAATCAAACTAAAGCTCAGCCACATGTTGAGTTCTTATAGAAAAACCCAAGAACTTTTTTCTTCTAAAGTGATTTATATATTGTTTAATTCCTTATCTGCTTCATATGCAGCTCACTAAGAACTGCATATAGATTCAATAAACACAAATGTGTTGCCTAATGCATAAAAATGAGTAACTCGTGCAGAAAATAAAATCCATTCATTTGTATTCTGCAGGAGACTATGTCCTAATCTGCAAATACATTTCAGCACAGAGAAAACCTCTGAGGACTGTACATAGATACTGGTAGGAAGAATAAGGGCAAATAATGAAAAAAAAAAAAAAAAAAAAAAAAAAAAAAAAAAAAAAAAAAAAAAAAAAAGAGATGCATTTGAAAGACTCCTATAGCTAGCTAGCTGGAACTGAATAAGACAGGACTAACAGACTAAATTAAAAACTTTATTTGAATTGTATATCGATTAGGTATGCGATAATATTTAAAAAATTGGATGCATGTATGGCTAAAACTAACACCTATGCAACATGAGGGACTCACAAACATGTTAGGTAATCTTTTGTGTAAGCACCAACCACTAATCACTATTTCATAATTCAGAAATTATGTATTATATAAATACTCTAACATAGAGCAGACAACAGCATTGGAAGACACAGCTTAGAAATGACAAGATTTTAATCTTTAAATATTTCTTTTAAGCTGTTAACTCAGCATCAGCCATTTCCCTCTATACCATACACAAATGGTAGTAATGATTAGAAAGGCAAATGAAAAACCATCAAGCAGCAGTACATCCACAAGCTCACACTATTCACCCCTACATATAACTGCTGTCTTGATAACCAAAGTTTGCAATTCTTGCTAATAAGGCAAAATTCTTTTAAAAGCCATTTACATGTCAATGAAAGCTTGTCAAAATTAATACTTCCAAAGTATCTTCCTGCAGATAGAGAAGACTAGCAAAGTCAAAGATATATTTCTAAAAAGAAAGACTCACACTACACTAAGATACTGTCTTACAGGAACAAGAGGTTGTTGATGTCAACTCCATTTTTAAATAATATTTCAGTATTACTCTCTTCAGTTAAAAAAAGGAAATGCAGATTTTTAATGAAAAATTCCTTCATTGTTTATCCATATTTATGACCTAACCCAGGAGCAATTAAAATACCAGGTGGATGGTTATTGCAAAATTATTTAAATTGTAAAAACTGAAATATGTGAGTAGCTCTGTTGCAGCCATAAAAATAATCCCAGTAGGGTAGGCAGCATCACGCACCTGTCACGCCAAATGGTGTTACAGAAGCACTGCAGTTGGTGGTTTTCTTTTTGATTTGGTGTAGTTGATGTCCCAGCACAGTCTTGATAGCTGGGTCCCTGGATAACAATAGCAGCAATGTGGAAAAAGAACCCCTCACTCTCTCAATCAACACAAAATATGACACACTTCTATAAAGTGAGAACTATTTTAAGAATACCCGAGTGAGGTCCCTCAGATGATACAGAGTTTGCAGACCTCTAAATAAGAATTGTCAGCTAGCATGATGGCTGATGGAATAAGAAAACTGGAAAAAAGGACAGCATCTACTGTCACAGTTGTTAATAAAAAAATACACATTTAAGATACTAACACAATAATACCTAAAGAAAATCAGTTTTACAATTTACTTTTATTTTCAAAGGGCTTAGAACAACATTCCTGACTAGAAACCACTGAACAACTTGATCAACTAAGAGAAAAAAACCCAAAAAATCTAAAAAATTCACTCCATTTTACAAACAAATAGTAAAGGAAAAAAGTAGAATTTCTCATGGGTTTATGGCTGCTTCCTTATTTCTATAAATTATGTTTTGGAGAGACTTTAAGCATTGAACAGACAAAAATGCAGACAAATGATTGTCTGATTGTCAAAGCTAGTTAATGTCAAAAGAAACCTCCAATAAACTAAAAAAATGTCTAGGGTAAGTAAATGACTATATGATGGCAAATAAAATGTAACAATGGCAAAACTACTGCATTTTAAAATATGCTAAATTAGACTAATCAAGTCAAAACAGTAACCTGAGCCTCACTGAATGAAATCCAGAGACCTCTGGCTGATGTACAGATGAAGTCAAGAGAGCAATCACGGTGTTGGGATGCATAACCATGGACTGTTAATTTCCACAAGGACACCATATTCACTTCTCCAATTACCCTTCTCAGGAGGTGTACTACATTTCACTGAGACAGAGGAGAGGATACTTACAGAGAGAAAAGGCTGAGGAGGAGGTGGTGTGACTGGAATTGGTCACTGAGAGTAAACAACAGAATAAGGGAAAACAGTGTAGTGAATAGAGAATTTGACTTTCTGGATTTTAATATCCTAAAAATCCACAGAACATAACAAACCACATAAAAAGGTTAAAATCACATTGAAAAGTCATAGAAACACAGAATGGTTTGGGCTGGAATGGACCTTAGAGATCATCCAGTTCCAACACCCCTGCCAGGGGTAGGGACACCTTCCACTAGACCAGGTTACTCCAAGTCCCTCCCAACCTGGCCTTGAAACACTCCCAGGGATGTTTGCATCCACAGCTTCTATGGGCAACTTGTTCCAGTGCCTCACTACCCTCACAGTAAAGATTATTTTTCTACCACCTACTTTAAACCTACTCTGTTCCAGTTTGAAGCCATTCCCCCCTCCTTCTCCATCTACTTTGGTGGCTCCCTTCAGGTACTGGAAGACCACAGTTGGGTCATCCCAGAACCTTCTCTTTCCCAAGCTGAACAATCCCAACTCTCACAGCCTTTCCTCACAGAGAGGTGCTTCATCCCTTAAATCATCTAGGTGGCCTCTTCTGGATTTGCTCCAACAGGTCCATGTCCTTCCAGTGCTGGGAACCCAAAGCTGGATGCAGCACTGCAGGTGGGGTCTCACCAGAGCACAGCAGAGCAGAGGGGCAGAATCCCCTCCCTCACCTGCTGCCCACACTGCTTTGGATGCAGCCCAGGACACGTTTGGCTTTCTGGGCTGCAAGGGCACATGGCTGGGTCATGTCCAGCCTCTCACCCACAGCACACCAAGTCCTTCTCAGCCAGGCTGCTCTGGATCTGTTCATCCCCCAGCCTGGACTGATACTGGGGGTTGCCCAGATCCAGGTGCAGCACCAGCACGTGGTGCATGGGCCCACTTGCTGAGCTTGTCCCAGTCCCTCTGGATGACATACCTCCCTCCAAAGTTTCAGTATGCTTTGTGCTCAGTGATGCATGGTGTGTACTAATGCTGAAAATTTAGCAAGAGATACCCAAGATTGAATCACAGTTTAGCCACTGATTTCTTTGAAACCTAATAACAGAAGTCTGATTATATCGTTAATAAGCTCTTAATTTTTCTGAAACTGAGATCAAAACCGAGTATACACTGTTTCAACCATTCTGCACTTTTACCATCATTACAAAAGACCTATTAGAGAAAGTGAATGATGCCCCATGAATCCACTCCAGAGCATTCTTATCTTCCTCTGAAGCAACTGCTAGTGGTCACAGAGCCCTGCAGTGCCCAGGGCTCAATTCAAAACTTGTGTGCACTCATGCTACACTGCTTTTCTCTCCACTTTGTCTTATCTGCAATACTCGTGTAGTTAATGAAAAATATTTCATTTGCATCTAGAAGTATTTAATTAATCATGCACGCTACAATTTATGTTCCCTGAAAAAAAATTTTCACATGTTTTCATATGGATAAATTGCATCTTCAAGGAATGGAAATTAGTGTTTTAAAATATTAAATGAAACTTAAATTAAATTTCTTAAGCTTAATTTTTATGCATTACCAGTGGAGAAACAATGTCTCTAGAATTATAAACAACATCATAATAAATTTACTCAGAGTTGATAGGAACATAAATCTTTCTTCTATTTAAGCATTTTTCACAAATAAAAGATGGTTGAGGATGAAACAGATACAGCTCCTTCAATTGTATTTTGCCAGATCAAGCTAAATACAGGTCACTGTTACCTGATAAATGGCTTCAGCAAAATGACTTCTTATGTTTAAATCTCTGACATGAGATGAGGAAATGGGAAAAAGCTGAAAATCACTGGACATTGACATTCTCATTGAGACCATTCTTAACGAACTGGCATGAATAAACACCAGATACACGTTTTTCATTAACAGGGAAAGAGGAACAAAGCAGCAATGGAGTCTCGACAGTCACTCCCTAAGTTCTCAGAAAGTCAACACAGACATTACTAAGGTTGCTGAGACACAAGTTTGCATATGCCATACATCAACTGCCATATAGGCAGAAAGGAAGGAAAATATGTTCTGCATATCCCACATACACAACACCAATTTATCTGTCAATTTTTCAAAGCTAAACTTTAGAACAAATAATAAAGAAGAGAAGTGCCCCAAGTTACAATTTTAAATCTTTAATAGACATCCCTTTCAATTTTCAAAAACATTTAGCCCTCAGCAGCTCTCTATACCCCAAGATCATGTAAAAAACCATAATATAACAATATGAGGGGGAAGGCTAAATGAGATTACCTTCTCTAAATGACAAAGCTATTTGCATTTAAGTGTCATGCAAGTAGTAATTACATTTTTCATTTGCATAATAATGAAACAATCCTTTTAAGAAAAGGTGTGTCTTGTAGAAGCTTCACAATGAATAACTTTGTATCTTAAAGCCTTGGTTTACTTACAGAAGCTTTGCTAGTGACACTGTAACTTCCTGGGGCAAACCTCAACTCATCTCTGTAACCTATGCCTTGTAACTGGTCACTGAGCTGAACAGCTAAGTACACACACACACATAACCTGTTAGCTGACACTTCAGTCATGTTAGACACTACTGAGTCATTACATACTATATTTTATATATTATTTGAAAAGAAATAGGACTTCCCATCTTAGATGAATAAAGATAAATTTTGATACCAACATTCTAAACAATGTCTTTTTTCCCCCCTCCAACATTTTTTAATATATATAAAATGTCAGTATTTTGACTCGTATTTTTCATGCACCAGTTAACTAGAAAATTACAGAACCTGAAGAGCTCAGATAAAATTCTTCAAGGGGATTAAAACAAGGCATGCCTCCTCCTCCTCCATAGCGTGGGATGCTACTGGAATGTGAAATAAAGACTCTCAAGCCTTTGAAAAATGAGGATCCCTGAATATTTAATTTTTTTAACTAATCATTAGAGAACTGGAAATCACTGTGTTTCTGAGTGTTTGATAGGTAGCTGCTTCCATAAAGTACATTTTTAATTTTGTAAGAGCTGGCCTGTTTCCCAGCACATTGATTTGTGGGGCCACTACTTATAGCACCTAGAGCATAATTAAATATTAAGTCCCTCCTTGATGTATGCAAAGTCTGTCTAAGAGGATTAGTAGACACACTGAGGGTGGCTTTCACACGTTTTCTGGTAATTGAACACTGCAATATCATTAAAATTATCTTTATTAAATGGAAATCCACATTCATACTTTATAATATCTGCTCTCCCTTCTTGTGCCAAGGAATAGTATAGGAAAAGAGGGATCCCCTAAAAGCATGTAAGAAATGCCAAGCAAGTAATAATACAACAATCTGAAAGCAAGAGAATGAATACATTTTTGACCTATTTGCAATTTAAAGTTCATTAAAAAATCCTGAAAACCAACAACTTTTAAACACATTCCTGTAAAATTGAAAACTAGCATTCAATCCACAGCCCCTTCCCTCCCCACTTATTTTAAATGTGGGGGGTTTTTTAAATTATTTTGCTGGATGAAAAAGGATGACCAAATTAATAAAGGTGTAGTGACGTTAGAGAAAATGATGTCTACAAACAAGGCAGGCAGACTGACATGGTTTGAAAGATCAGATTCCTCCTGTCTACTTTATCATCCAGGATTACTCAGCAACCTGATTAAACTTTTAAGTTGTCCTTCAATACTCCCTCCTGTAAAACAGGGTTGCTTTTAAAAGTCTTTGCACCTGAAGCATGAACTTGCACAAGAAAATTGCATCTTAACCATGATGGTCCACCAAAGCACATAGAGAAATCTCTCTCTTTGCTTTTCAGCAGCCATGGAAACACTGACAAGTGTTCTTGTTCCACTAACATACCTGAAGGACTGGGAAATGTATAGTTTTCAATCTGCTATTTTATGACAATATTTTCCTTGTTTGTTAATTCACAAAATATGCAAACTCAGTACTCAAACAAGGCCATCACTTGCTTTTCTAATATCAGTTTGCAGACTATCATTTGACATCAGCTGACTAAAAGAGGAAAAAAAATCCAAAATAAATAGTCTACATCTAAGACCACTTACTTGTTTTCTTGGACATTTGTGAAGAACTCTGAATTTCAGTGACAGGTATCTAATGGACAAACCAACATGACTCTTCTGTCTAAATAACACATTAGTTTACCTAGCACAAAATACTTGAAGAAAAAAAAAAAGGGTTCTTATCAACCACACTAAGCTTCAGCTGACATGAAAATGAGAATAGTTTTTAATATATTCCAATAGGACTCATAATTGCACTCCATAGCAGAAATTGGGGTGCATAAAGAGTGCTTTTAATGTATTTACATTTAAGCACCACTTTAACTATTGTTAAGCATGAAAGCTATTTCCACACTTAGCTAAATAATAAATAGTATATACAGAGAAATCAGTATTACGGTGTTGTGCACATATTTTCATACAGTTATCTCTGAAAGGTTTGAGCTTATCTAGTGCATTATTCAAGCTTTATTACATGTCCCCTTGTACTACTTGCTTACTCATCAGCAAAAGTGTAAAGCACTCAAGTGATCAGCAACCCTGTGTTAGGAGCAGATGAACTGTTGCTCAGTCAGTAAAACCTTCGTCCCTTACAAAAAGAAAATCAGGTTTTCCTGCTTGAAACTAGGAATATTCTAAAAATCCCTTCAGGAAACAGAAAGTGACAGATTATATGGAGAGGCCTAAATTGGCTGGAACACTAAGCCAGAAAAATTTGCACAAGGTTTAACAGCTATGCTGCACCTGGAGCAGCACAGGTGGGGACAGCACAGCTGTGGCTGTCTCAGCTCTGCTGAGGGGGCCCTGGGGGCTCTGGTGGGCAGTAAGCTACACGTGAGCCAGCAGCCTATGAAATGCATTCAGTTAAGTCCTAAAATTTGGGTTTGTAACCAAACGGATGGGTGTTTCTTTTTGCAAAGTTATATACATTCTGATTTACAAGATTACGGGAGACAATAAAAGTCTGAAAAACATTTAAGGTAAAATCACTAGTGTAATGAGTCTCGTAAGGTTTCTGTCAAATACAGGTTCTTTTTCTGTCTTCTACAAACATGAAAGATGAAAGCTATTATCTACCTGTAACTTTTTTCTTGAGACATACTCTAGTTGAACGTTTTATAATTGGAAATTATTTTGAATTGGAAAGCAGGTCACAGGTAACACAAATACTGACAAAGGATTGAACTGAAGATGAAGAATCCAATCACAGACACCTGAACAGTAGTTGAAGAGTTAAATGCTGGTATTACTGTAAATACAAGAGAAAAAGTAATTTCCAAAGAAACCAAGAGATAAGTACCTTCTTTTCAAGATTTTTATTAGGATTGTTCCCTTGGATGAATTTAGCACAGCAAGTCAAAACTGAGATATTGCTTTTGTTTTATATGAATATAAAGTGGGTTTGTTCATAGATTTTTTTGGGAACTATTAGAAATATTCTATTTTTGTTCAGTAAGGTCTTGGCATGGGGGGGAGGCACTTAGAAAATGAACAAAAAGTAACTTTGTTTCTGAACAATTCTACATGCAGCAAGAGCTATTCGTATGACTTCAAAACTGCTACACATTCATGTAATAATATTTAAAAGCCCAAGGAAAAAAGAGTCAGTGGCCAGTAATTATCATTCTAATTCTGAGTAAAATGTGACACCAAGTGGAAGATAAACAGGGAAGATAAAATTGACAGAAAAAAATGGTCAGAAAAAAAAGAAGGGACAAAAACATGAAAGTCAATGTCTGTCATGGAGAAAAATCACTAAGCGTTCACTCAAGTTCAGTACTATGTACTCCTGATCCTAAATAAAAATCAGAGAAGCCTCTTACCTTTATGTAACTGTTTTTCAAAGAATCAGAATGTATCAGAAACTTGATTCAAAAAGGATTAGTTTTCAGACAACAGGATGCACCACAACCACGTACTGCGGACCAACTTTTCATTATGTAATCCTTGCATAAAAGCAATTTGTAATTTGCAGCAATCAGTATTAATACCTTTGTTTGAGGCCAGCAAGCTCTGAGAACAGCTTGTGTCCTGAAGTACACAAGCAGCTTGCTATCCTCATCACTGAGGTGGAAGGCTTGCTCCAGAATCTGCAATACCCTGATGCGAGGCTTCACTGGTAAGGAGTCATCACCACAGAAAGGTCTCAACCACTCCAGAAGGTCATCTGAAGAAACTATTTTCTCCCTGTAATTAAACAATACTGTGTTAAACAGTCTCAGGTAATAATCCTAATGAAAATATTACATGCATTTTTAGAACTTAACAAGCACATTCAATATATAAGAAACACGTAACACCAGGAAATGGAAGATCAGACCTCTGTGAGGCTGCAGGGAAACCAGCCCTTGTAAATCAGGAGCCCAAAGCTGTGTGCTCTAAGAACTTTCTCTGGACTTCAAATAACCATGCAATACAACAGGAATCCATCTGTACACTTACATATTCTCCACAAACTACCCTGGTACATACAGTGGTGCTGGTTTCAGCATCTGGAAATCCAAGTCTTTTCATGGTGTCTGGGCCTGATTGATGCCTACACTACCACACCACCTGACTTCATGGAAAACCAGCTTGAATGATTACATTTTTAATATGACATTTTGATCTCTGAACATTATTCATACTGTCATCCTGCACGTTTAATTCCTTTACAAGCCCTTTCTTTTCCATTCCACACACACAGGGACTATTTTCTCCCAGTTGCAGGTCTAATCCCATCTTTTTTTTTTTCTGTACCATCTTTAGCCAGATTGGTCATTCTAAGTTCTTAGCATGATAAAGATTGCAAAATGCCCAACATCCTTAGAAAGAAAAAAAGAGAGATGTTAAAAACCCCGAATTTGGGGGTCAGACTCTGTTAATTATAAAAACTCTTAAGTATATAATTTGATTCAGAAACTGAATTATATCAAATATATTCTAACTGTGTGGAACCATTCACAGATCACCATGAACTGACCAACTAGTTCACAGCTGGAGACAGAATAATCTGATGTCTCTTGGAGGCTGTAAACTAAGAGGTACCAAATCAGTAAATGCTGTTTCAACTTTCAGTAATTTTTTTAACTCAAGCAAACTCTTTCTTAAAAAAAAGAAGCCAAGCAAGTGGCTCCTGGTAGAGTGTGGTTTGTCACTAATGTTCCCTTATTCGTCTTAACAAGACAGAAGGGATAGTAATATGAGACAGAAAACACCAAGTTAACCAGTCTTGCAGCTATGAAATAATAAAGATTTACATCTGAGGTTTTCATATTACAAGGATTTCAATTTTACTTAAGCTTTATATTGTCTGAATGATGCTGTTAGCTCAGAACTCCAGCTGAATTAGACATTCCTTTGCTGAACAGGTGGCATTCAAACTGTAAATTGGAAGTTTGGGAATTAAAGGGACTTGCTGGAATATTTCAAGAGTTTGTAGAGCTTGCACTTGTTGCTTATATATGTTTTCCTGAGGAAAATATTTCTGTTTTGTAAATTGAGTAGTTAAGTTTTAAGGTAATAGATAAGTATTTAAAGGAATATGAACAAATCTCTTGCAGTCATAATTGCTTTCACTGCAGCTCATTGTTTCAGCAGTTAAATGTTGATGATGTATACAAATAAAAGACTCCAGAAAGTGCATCTCAGAATAAAATAGCAGCAACTTGTCCATGATACCTTAGAATGCTGCGAATTATATTTACTACAAATTTTTACATCGATTCAGTCTACTTCAGTATCCAACATTCAACTAAGTTAATTTCATTGGAGAAGCCTCAAAAAAATAGTGTAACTGTTTTTGTGTGGCTACCAGAAAGTATGTGGTTTTATTATAATTATTATACATGAATTCTTTGTTTGGACATCTAGGGGGAAAAAAAGCCGATTTTTTTGGTGTTTTTTTGTTTGTTTGTTTTTTGGGTGGGTTTTTTTGGTTGTTTTTTTTTTGTTTTGTTTTGTTTTGTTTTGTTTTTTCTTTGTCTTTTCAGGAAGTGATACGGAAAATGTCAGTGAGACATACAGGCCATTATGTGATCAGAAGTAAGGACATTCTCAAAAGAGGAGAAAA
This sequence comes from Illadopsis cleaveri, assembly GCA_013399915.1. Classification (NCBI taxonomy): domain Eukaryota; kingdom Metazoa; phylum Chordata; class Aves; order Passeriformes; family Timaliidae; genus Illadopsis; species Illadopsis cleaveri. The sequence goes on along the minus strand of VXBB01010352.1, from coordinate 778,720 downwards.
AATGTGGTGAAGCATCATATGGCATTTGGGAAATGCCTGGGGAATATTTCTGCACTATACCTTACAAATATGGACAAAATTAGATATCTAAATTCAGATATCTGAACGTGATCATTATTATTTGCAATTTATGAACTAAATTGAAACAAAAGCAGTGACATACTCCTGGTAGATACACAATCTGCAGGAATCATAGCTGAAAAACCATTTTCTCATTTCACTATAATACACAGTTATCTAAATTTTAGGTTCAGTGCTTTCTTCCAAATTATCAAGTAAAGGCTTCTTTCAGGGTTCAGATTTTGAACATGAAAAATGATCGCTCATTCCAGAATAAAGTCTTAGAAAATTAAGTGCAAACCCATTACATATATCCATGAAGAAAAATCATCCATATTCAGTATTGTACCTTCAAAGCTTTCACGAGAAGCATCTTTCAAAGTCTTACCCAAAGAATCCATACAGGAAGCTCTTACCCTTTTTCAACGCTTGCATGCACTGCAGAAATTATACCTTCGAGGATTCCAAGTGGATCTTTCTCTGTTGTAGATGAGTCACCATTTCCACTATTAAGGGAAGACAAAGCTACCATTAAAATAGTCCTTAATATTGTATCTTATTTTATGCATCTCTAGGATTTCTATCAATCGTTCAATAATTATAAGAATTTTCTATTTTGGCTTCCTAACTAGTACCTTTATTTTTATGTCAGAGTAACAAAAAAAGCAACAAGAGTGGGAAGAAAACCCCTAAAACTCTTATATGAAACTTGAAAGGAAAAATATAGTTAAAGTTTAGTTCTTCTAACACAGATTAATTAGGTCAGCAGAATATTCACTTCTAATCTCACTACCTTAAAGATCAATATGAACCTAAAGTTATACATAAATGTCACCATCTTTTCTGCCCAAATCCTCTTGCAGTATCTCTGCTGGCTTAGATTAGCTCAACTGTAACCTGAGTCAGTAGTATCCTATCTGCTGATTTTTCTGGGGTCAAGTCACCATGGAACAGCAGCCTCAGTGCATGCGCGGAATAGAAAAATGTCCATCACTCCCATCAGATGTTTCAGTTAAAATACAGTTTTCTTCTGGAGGTTAAAATGTGGTAAAAATTGGGTGAAAAAAGAAAGAAACAAACAACCCAAAGCCACTCTGGAAGAAAACCAAGCTTTGTTCCTATCTCTATGAAAATGACATTTTCAGCTAAGGTTCCATTGAGGAGATGCAGCGCTGAGAGAGGGAGAGGTTTTGCCCTGGTACTCCAACAAAACAGAGTGTCTCCCCATGGAAACCACTGCAGCAGCAAAAATGCCTAGATGAACTGGGAAGACAGCTTTGTCTTAGTTTGTCAAGGCTGCATCAAAGAAAATGAAAGAAGGCAAATAGTTACCAAGTTATCTGACTGCAAATGATCCAAAAAAACCCAGAGAAAAAGTGTGTTTTCCCTACAGTTCAACATCATATCTAAGCTCTTCTGCTACTAAAAATGTCAGCCACTCCCTAGATCTGCTCNAACCCAAAGTCACTCTGGAAGAAAACCTAGCTTTGCTCCTATCTCTATGAAAATGACATTTTCAGCTAAGGTTCCATTGAGGAGATGCGGCGCTGAGAGAGGGAGAGGTTTTGCCCTGGTACTCCAACAAAACAGAGTGTCTCCCCATGGAAACCACTGCAGCAGCAAAAATGCCTAGATGAACTGGGAAGACAGCTTTGCCTTAGTTTGTCAAAGCTGCATTAAAGGAAATGAAAGAAGGCAAATAGTCACCAAGCTATCTGACTGCAAATGATCCAAAAAAACCCAGAGAAAAAGTGTGTTTTCCCTACAGTTCAACATCATATCTAAGCTCTTCTGCTGCTAAAAATGTCAACCCTAGATCTGCCATTACCAATAACAAACACATGCCCAGACTACTTTATACCTAAAGCCAAAATACTACACAGCTGATAGTAATGTGCAAAAATAACTGTGATATTCCAAAACATTTTTTGTCAAGAGTTAGAGAATATTTACAATTTTGTCATTTATCGGTAAAATAAATATATATCCCAGACAATGATTATACCATACAGCATAGAGACCTAAATCTTTACAACCTTTAATGTCCTCCTGCATTCAGACTTTTCATCTTTCCTTTTGTTATCTTAGTAAGTGGCCAGCACTCCAGTGAACAGCACTGGATTAAAAATCAGTATGACTCTATTCAGAACAGATGCAAGATGATTTGTTGCATGATGAAAATTCAGCATACTTATTTTATATTATTATGTTGCACTCCTAAAGCTTGAAATAGGAGTAAAGGCTGTTGACACTGTTTTTTTCTCAAAAGATACTGTACATATGACCAATAGAAATGCTGTTCTTAGTACCAGTATTACCATATGATAGCTAAATAACTTTTTTTAAGAGTGAAGCTTAAATCTAGATATTTTTCTAAACATCTTCACAATATTCGGAAACAATCAAATTATAATTTACAGTACAGAATATATAGAAATGTTTAGGGTTTTAAACTCTCAGAGACATATGTCTCCAAAAGATAAAATCCATTTGTACCAAACCACACAAAAATAATTCATTCTCAGAAGGAAAAAAAAATTAAAAATAATTATAATTTTTAAAAAAAGATTAAAAAAATTCACAGAAAGAAGACATTACAGAACTGAATGCTCTGCTCAGGAAAAAGAAAAAAAAAAAATACACCTTTGGGGCAGTAGTGTGGAAATGGTAAAAAGCAGACCAATATTCAAATAATCATTTCATGCAACTAGCTACATACATTAGGAGATGGTTTCAATTTCCTTTAAAAACATAAAATGCTAAAAAGAATTATTATATGTCCCTAAAATGAAGACAGATATAAGGCATTTCATCAAAGCTCTTTTTATAAGCCACTTTGTTAGTGATTTGTTTACAGGCCAGATTTAAATTTTCCACTTTTTGTGCCCTTTTTTTCAATTAAGTTTGTAATAAAAATACATCCACAAAGGGCATTAACATGGCATATCAAAAGTAAACTGGAATACTCATGAAACTTGCACACTGAAAAGAGAATGAGTATTGAAACAGAAACAAACAGGACATTTGCAGCCCTTCAATACTTGAAGGGGGGTTATGAGAAAAATGGTGACAGATGAGAGAGTCAATTCAGACTCCATGAAAGGAAGGAATTTTTTACAGTGAGGCTGGTGAGACACTGGCACAGGTTGTCTGGAGAGGTGGTGGATGCCCCTTTGCTGGAAACATTCAAGGCCAGATTGGACTGGCTCTGGGTGACCTGATCTAGGTGAAGATGTCCCTGCCCATTGTAGGGGGTGTTGCACAAGATAACCTTTAAACATTCCTTCCAATCCAAACTATTATATGATTGCACAGTGTACAGAAAGTGAGTTCTTACT
>VXBB01010352.1:678657-774614 GCA_013399915.1 Illadopsis cleaveri | reverse complement strand
TTATGAGAAAAATGGTGACAGATGAGAGAGTCAATTCAGACTCCATGAAAGGAAGGAATTTTTTACAGTGAGGCTGGTGAGACACTGGCACAGGTTGTCTGGAGAGGTGGTGGATGCCCCTTTGCTGGAAACATTCAAGGCCAGATTGGACTGGCTCTGGGTGACCTGATCTAGGTGAAGATGTCCCTGCCCATTGTAGGGGGTGTTGCACAAGATAACCTTTAAACATTCCTTCCAATCCAAACTATTATATGATTGCACAGTGTACAGAAAGTGAGTTCTTACTACTCTGCTTGCACTTACTTATGTTTAGTGTACATGAACAACTACCATATCAAAGGAGACCAACCAGCAAACCTTATATTTTGGGTATCCTCAATTTAGAGATCAGTTGTGGACAGTCCTAATCCTTGCTCTTCAAAAAACCTTTATCTCTCTAATCAGAAATGAAAGTTGCTAGCTCCTGTCACAAGTAGGCTCTCTGAGCTTCTCAAAAAAAACCTAAAACAAAACAAAATCCCCCCAAACAAACAAAAAAACCCAAACAAACAAACAAACCCAAACCAAAATAGGTCAAAAGAAATGTATCTGCAAAAGCTAATGGAAAACAAAAAAACACTGTTTCTNACAAACAAACAAACAAACCCAAACCAAACCAATATAGGTCAAAAGAAATGTATCTGAAAAAGCTAATGGGCATTCTTGAAAACAAAAAAACACTGTTTCTGACAATACATCTGCAAAGCCGATCTTCAAGAACAACAGATGTATGAATAGGAAGCTTCAAGTTTGTCAGACACAGACAGACGTCTTTTACTAAGCACAAGGAAAGGAGAAAAAAGGTTAACCTAAGCAGTAAGCTACAGTTACCTAGAATAAGGAAATATTTTTAAAATCTGGAAAGACTGAAAGCCAGTAATTTTTTAAGCTTAATACTGCCTTTACTGCCTAATGATTAGAGGAACAAAAAAGAGATGACAGCTCATGAGACAAATAATCCTGTCAAGTTTCCACAGATTGCTCCCTTGTTCTTTTCTTAATAATTAATGATTAAAAATAAGCAGCTACTAACAGAAACAAATACAATTAATGAAGGATTAGTCTTCCACCCAGATTATATGCTATTTTATGCATGTGTTAAACAACAGAACATGATTCCGTGTTCACCTTAAAGCTCCTAGGTATGAGCTTGGTGTAATTGCACTGATAAAGGCTTATTTTGATTTCAGTTCAGTGTCAGAAAAAGTGATGCATATTTCATCACATTCCTCAAACAGAATAAAGTACAAAGAACACTTGGAAGAATAAATTAACTTAATCTAATTTTTTTTAACCTAATTACTGTATTCATTGAAAATACTCTAGCTTTATTTTCCTCTTTCTGATTATGCTTTGTCATATTTAAATATGAGAAAAGTAAGAAAATAACATACTGATGGTGTGATTTTTCAAAGCTGGGGGAAAATGTCTTAATAGCAAACCATCATTTCCGTCTAAAATACCATAAAGTCATTATATACAAGTGACAAAATTGCTCTATATAACCCTGGCTCACATGAGATGAGGCAATAAAAAAATCTGATTTTTTTTCCCCTGTTAATGTAGCTACTCTTTTTAACAAAGCTGGATTTACCTTCTTCAGAAAACACTGTGCATTAAACAAGGAACTCAAAATTTCACCAAACCTTTCCTGCTCACTGCCTGGTGAATACTTTCAAAATTTCACGAAACACTATATCCCTGTGGACATCTAAGAGAAGAACTCAAGGAGCAGGAGGTGAAGGAGACCATAAAGTCTTGAACAGAGAAACTCTCTTTCCTGACTGACCAACCATGGACATGTCTGCAGTCATGGATCATGGAATGTTTCCTATCCATCATGTGAGTGATCATAGGCAAGGAATTGAACTGAGTCTTAGGTAAAACTAATCAGGAGATCACAGTTTTGTTTTGTTTTGTTTTCCACAAGTTCATGGTTCCTATAGAAGATGCATTTGATTTTTATTTATGGTAGCTGTTTCTATAGGCAAAGAAGGAAGTGCACAATATGTAAGTCATGTAAAGTATGAAAATATGCTCTACTAAAGAATTTTTACACGCACAAATGCAAGAGTTTCTATTTTGAATTTTGTGTGCCAGAACTAGAGAGTTATGGGAGACAAAAGTAGTTAAAAGAACTGGAGAACAATACTGCTCTTAAAATTGCAATTTAATGATTTACAAATTACAAAATCCTCAATTAGGCAAATAATCATGTTATATTTAACAAAAAATCTGTTCCTGAGAAGGTATCAAAGTTGTTAAGCCTGTCATATCTTACACTGCTGTAAAATGAAGCCAAAAAGTAACTCAAGCTTTCACGAAGACATTACTTTCTGGAGAAGGTTCTTCTGCAAGAATGACTACATATGCTAGTAACAGAAGATATTTCATTGTGTTTGAAGGGTGGTTGTAGTTAATGTAACTGAAAGAAAGGATGTGTATTTTCAGTGACAGAAGTGGTGGACTGTTGCCTAATTTTCAGGCAAATCACTGACACTACCATATTTTTTCACATCCATACAGGCCTCTTTCACTCGTGTTCGCAATACCTCTATTATATTCCTTGTCACCACAGCTATGGAAAATCCATGTTCAGTGTTACAGCCCTAAAACTGCTACTCTGAAGGTTAATTGTCAAAGAAATGTTCCAACACAATCTCTTTCAAAACTACTGCATAAAATAACCACATTGTGTAACATATTAAAGCTCCAGTAAATAAACCTAAAAAAGGTCTTCTCTTGAAATGTTTCATTTATTGAATAGAAGTCTGCTTTTCCACCTACACTGGCAAGACTGCATCTTCAACTGTAGAAATGCAAGTACTGAACAAAATGTTGTAATTTGTGTTGTATCTTGAAAGTGAAAATGGGAGCATAGGATAGAGATGAATCCAATTTTATTCATAGCAACAACATGAATACCAGCAAGGCTTGAGATGCCAAGCAACAACTTTTTTTTTAATTCCTCCCTATATTTAGTATTTTATAATATTAACCCTTTCTGAATTTCATCATAGGGAGGACACTATCTCAAGTATTTTCTATTCTATTTTATGCTAGGTTTTCACTTCATGCTCTTTATCATTGTAGTAGACAAACCTTCCATAGTTCAGAATGACACAAAATTATCTTTCTCTTCTTTTCCCAAAAAAGGAGCGGAGTGGGAGTGGAATATTTCTGACCACATTAGGTCACATCACACATCAAATCATTTTAATCGAAACTTCCAACTCATGTCCCCATCTTTGCCACTACAGTTTTCTCTATGAGACAGTCATTCCCCTCTTTCCAGTGAAGTGCTGCACAGGAGTTACTGGAGATGGTCACTGCCCCAGAACTTTAAATCAACTCGCAGCCATTCCAGCCTTGCAATGCATATAATGAACAAGTAATTCAGTTCACAGGAAAGAGTTGATAAGAAGCAGAGTAGAAAGGAGAATTTCAACAGGTTTCTCATCCTCTGCATGTTAATGAGACTCATTATAGTCCAAATAACTGGACTTTGTGAGCTTTGTATCCAGATACATCACATTTCTAGTCAGGAACAGCAGGACAGTTATTATCAAAAGCTAAATTATTCTTCTTCAAATGGACAAACCCAGACAAGAAAGACTGCATTACTTATGTTGCTGTGCAAAAGCTCTATCATCATTGAGAATGCTGTGAACACTCTTAAACTGAGTGACAGGAGAAATCAATTTTCTGCCAAAGAGGACTGCAAACAATTTGACAGGCTGCCTTCTTTTCATCTGTGGCACTTCAATCTGCTGTAATATATACATACATGCTGAAAAAAAAGTAGAGCCATAGAAAATTTTCCACGCTAGACTTGTTTTCCAATTCCTAGTGTGTGCATTCAGATTATCCTGCCCATATAATTTTTCTGCATGCAGAACAACAGGATAAATTCTCAAAGTTTTATCCCTCTAAACTGGTCTTAGAAGTGCTAAACAGTGTTTACCAGACATCTAACAGCAGAACAATTTCATACTTTTTGCATGTGTCTCTTTGAAACAGGAATACTTCAGAAGAGAGTTTTGTACAAACAGTTAAATGAGAAGTATCTGTTCAATTTATAATGGATGATACAAAATTATCCTCCCCTGCTTCCCTTAAAAAAAGGAGGGGGAATAAAGTATTTCTGATGAACCAAACCAACCAGCACAAATAACCAACCACAGCACAAATAACTCCCAGCTCCCAGAAATGGCTCAGCATTTTTTTCCAAAGATGGAAATTGCATGACTTCTTGGACATGTTGTGGCAGAAGATATAACTAGGTCTCTGCTGCCCAAATGCCTGCCTGAGTTACCATTTTCCAATAAACATGCCTTTTAGCTCTGTTCAAGAAGGAAGAATTACGTGCTGTTGTAAAAGTTACAAAAATTCACGAGGGCACATACAGATAATGTAACAATGCTGTAAAGCCAATGCTTTTAACTAAAAAGCACCAGTGAACAGGATAAGCTCTGTCTTACTTTGTTCAAAATGCTCAGGCTTCCCCTCCTCATAAAAATATAACTAAATATGAAATTATAGGTAAACAAAAACAAAAATCAAAGAACTATCTTATCACTGCAAAATCCAGACATCAAAAGCAAACAAGTATTCACTGCAAATAAACAAAACAAACCAACCAACCAAAAACCACAACAAACCAACATACCAACTCAACCATCCAAAAAAACCCTTCCAAAAATCCAGAAGAAAGATTTTTGTGCTGAATTAAGGAAGTGCGCTTACCTTAATATACCCACAATTTTTTTAATAGCACATTGGACAATATCTTGGGGAGAAAGGCCTAGATCTCCAACAGCCACTTGCAACAACTGCTGCACCATGTGCAGGGGCTGACCATCTAGACACATGGCTACTGCTTGCTCATGGATCTTTTCTTTCTCCGACCTTGACAGATCATACAAATACCCGTACTTCTGTAGTGTATCCTGTGAACAGACAGATTTTGAACACTAATCAGTGAACTCCTTATTTACAGGGCTGTATCAGTCTTCCTTTCTGATGGGAATTAACATATAATGAAAAAGAGAAAAGATTGATGGAACTGAATTTTCAAAACCCAGGTCAACAAAAGCAAAAATAGAAAACATTAATAAAATATGACAGAAGATTGATGTCTATCACTGCTAGTCATAGTGACACTCAAAGCAAGCACTTGATCAGTAATCATTACCTGCTCACTGCTTTTCAAATAAGCGATGAAACTGTGAGTGAGTGTTTCCAGATGAGCAAGAGATTGTTGCAAATGATTCAGGGTTTCTTCATAAGCAGCAGATGGGTTTTCAGCATCTTTCATGTCATTATCTGATGTTTTTTTTCTTGATTTCTCAGAAAGATGTTTGACTGCCTTAATAGCCTTCTTAGTCACTTCTATCCTGGCTTCAACTGGCAGCTGAAAAATATTGCTCAATTATTTATTCATTCATTACCTGCACATTACTATTTGTATTACAGCAGTGGCAAGAGGTCAGGTGGCTCCACAACACAGCATAAAACTAAATTAAGTACTTAATTGGAAACAACTTTGTTTCTAACTTGTCATTTATTAAAATTATCAGTATTTCATTACACACTTACTTCTGCTGTCCTTCTTTTTACTGATCCTTTTACTGACTCGTGTTCTTTTTAAACCATATGAAGTTACTGTCCTAATAATATTATTTTTGTAGACTGCCACCTCATAATCTTTGATTGTTAATTCTTCATTGAGAGATGTCTGAGAATCGCTTTACAAGACTGACTGATAACTCACTTAAGGTCAGTTTTTTCAGGTTTAGACCACTGTTTAAAATATATCTCTAAGACTATAACCATAAGCCAAAATCCCAGAAGGACGGAGAACTTTTAAATCAATCTATTTAAAGCCCAAGTTATACGAAATAGTAACTATACAGTACTTTTAAAGACCTGTACAACTAGCTGTATCTAGGCATTAAACTGAAACAAAGTCTGACCTTCCTGTTTTGAGAAAGACAGCTTCAGCTGAAAGTCCAAAACTGTAGAGGCCAGTCCAGCTCTTAAACCAGAATATAGGACATTCCCTAGATCAGACATGTCCCTTCAGGCCAGGGTGAGGAAACAAAGTCTCCTCCCAGGGTGGAAATGTACCTCAGCTCTAGTTCCCCAACTGGCCCATTGGCCTGCCTGCCTCTTTTCTCCCTTATATGTCCCTTCTCTAGAATGTTCTCCCTTCCTTGAGACCCTATTGGTCCTTGTTTGGTGCAATCCTCTGCCCCTGTTCTCCCATTGGGGCTCCTTTCCTCTCACCCCTCCTCTGCACCACTTTCTCCCTCACCATTGGACCCTACTCTCAACTCCGCCCCTACTATCCCATATATAAACCCTGGTCCCGCACACGTGCCCTTTGTCCCTGGAGCACTTCGTGTGCCTTTGGATTAAAGCCTCTCTGTGGAATTCTAAACGAAGGGCTTTCCCTTTCCTTTACTGCTGAGCAGATTATAACTGACGGTGTGACTGCATGTGAGTGTATGTGCCTGTGCCACCAGGTGACTACCCAGCCTGGGACGCTTCTTGGAGGTTGCAGCACTCCTCCACTTCCACCTGCCGCAACAAAAAACAAGTCTGAAGTATGATTTTAGACATTCATGTATTATTTGTTCATTCGTAACTTCAAGTACAGTTTTAATTTGCAATATACTTTCTAATGGATGGGAGTTTCCTCTGCCTGAACTCTAAACCCAAAGCATTAGGTACTTTTACGGTCAGGTGTCTTATTTACTAGAATACTGAACAAAGACAAACACAATTTTAACTTTCAAGTTCAAATACACTAGAAATAGAAAAAAAAATGCTTGAACCTGTATGACACAGTGAATAGGAAATAAGATGAATTATCATAAAAGGGGACAAATAAACTGCTACAGCATTATTCATACAAAGTCCAAGAGATGTTTACATCTTGAATTAAACTAGCTACTTGTAAAGCCATAAAAAGTTTGGTAAGAATTATTTAGTGGGAAGTTTTACAGTTTACATACTTGCCCCCACTCCCCTAGATAAAATGTCACAAGTGAAAGTTCTAGAACTTACTCCTGGCTTTTTGTGCTATAACTGTGAACCACACTAATGGTCTACTGTATATTTTTAAGGATGAAAGCAAAACAAGTGGATGTTATTGTTAGAGCTAATAAAGTTTGCCAGTTTTAACACAATACAAAGGGAATTTTACCACAGATTTTGAGTTCCATTCCCACTCAAAGTAATTGAGCTTGCTACTGTGAACAAGGCCTCAATATCAGGTTTTACTCTAAGCAAGGAAAAATTCATAGTCTCCACATCACATTAAAATCTAACAACCACAACTGGATTTATATATCCATTTTATAAACATGATAAAAGAAGAAAACAGGTACGTATTTCATTTTTTCCTCTTCTAGTGTACATTCTGATGTTCAAAATGCAATTAAGAGAGATGCAAAAGGCAAACAATTTAAGTATTCTAACTTATATCCTAGAGAACAGTGTAAATATACTGCCAGTTTAGAAGTCATGTTCCCATAAGCACATGCAGAATACAGCATTCAGATTTAAAAAAAAAAAATGAAGAAAGAGAATACAGGTTTTTCCCGAGCCTGTTTTAATTTTGCATTCACATTTGCATAGTGCCAAAATGCAGCACTATGAACATATAATTTCTCTGGTTATTTTATTCCAAACCATGAATAGCTCTCCTCCGTACGTCTAGTCAGCTTCAGTAATGAGATTTGGTATCAGAGCCAGTGATAAAAATGTAGCTTAGGGGCTAGTTGAAGCTTTGTTTGCATGTGAAGTTTTATATTTGAAAAGCTTTTACAGTTTAAGAAGATTTTTAAATCTATAGGCTATAATGTGTAATAAAACCTCTTTTCAAACCACAGAACATCACATACTATTTCACCTCAACAGATTTTACTCCTTAGGGTAAAAACTCATCTCATAAGCCTATTCTCCTCAGAGTATATAAGTACTTCTTAATAAAGTATAGTAAGAGTAACATTTACTTGTATGTGAAAGTGTTGATCCTGCTACTCTTATTGCCAGTGACTAACATGCAAGTGTGAGGTTATGGAAACAGCTCCACTCCTTTTAATGGCACAGGAGCCTGGGATCCTAGCAACACTGAAACATAGAATGGCTGGAAGGGGGCTCCAAAGTGCATCAGCTTAAACACAGATACCTAGAGCCAGTGGCCAAAGACCATGTTCAGGTGGCTGTTGAATATCTCCAATGTGGGAGGACTCAACAATCCTCCTGTGTAACTTGTGCCACTGTTCACTCACCCTCATAATGAAAAATGGGGTTTTGATGTTCAGATGGAACAGCTGGGTCCAGTTCCTGTATCTGCTGCCAAATCACAGAATCATAGAATGGTTTGGGTTGGCAGGGATCTTAGAGATCACCTAGTTGCAACCCCCTTTGCCTTGGACAGGGACACCTTCCAACCAGACCAGATCGGTCAAAGCCCCACCCAACCTGGCCTTGAACACTTCCAGGGATGGGTCATCCACAGCTTTTCTGGGCAACCAGAATTTCCTAATGTCTAATCAAAATTTACTGTCCAGTTTGAAGCCATTCTCCCTTGTCCTGTCATTACATGCTCTTGGTCTGTCTCCATCTTTCTTGTGGGTTCCCTTCAGGTATTGGAAGGCCACAATTAGGTTACCCCAAAGCCTTCTCTTTTCCAGGCTGAACAATGCCAATTTTTTCAGTCTTTCCTCATAGAAGAGGTGCTCCATCCCTCTAATCTTACCCAACTCTTTGCTACCACTGAGCATGACATTAGATGGCACAGAACACATCTTTGGCCAGCCCTGGTCAGCTGTGCTGGCTGTGTCCTTTAACCACTTTTTGCCTACCTGCAGCCTGCTCAGGGCTGTGATGTTGAGATAAAAATTAAGCCTGGACACCATACAAGCAGTGCTCAGTAAGTCAAAATCCCAGTGTGGTATCAACACTGTTTCAGTCACAAATCCAAAGCACAGCCCCATTGAGGCTGCTATGATGAAAGTTAACTTCATTCCTATCAGACCCTGTAAAATGCACCTGGAAAAAATTTAAATGTATGTAAGGAACCAGTTAAAGGAAAGCTATTAGTGAAGTTTCCTATTACACACTCTCAAAGCAGATTTAATTAAAATAACTATATAAAGGAAAGGCACAAGAAAGTACCTTGCACTGATACTAGAAAAAGAAATACTGTCAATATCCATGAACAAAACAAAGTCAGGCAAGGCAAACCGACTGAACTGGAGCACAGTGATAAAAAGTGATAAAATGAAGCCAAGTAATTCAAAAAGTAACATCTGAATGCAGTCACACTATGTAAGAACATTTCTTGTACATCTTCAGGCAACGTCATGCCCTCTCTTTTTCCTTAGTGTTTTGTACAGCATTAAGTCAATCAGCCAGACAAAAGATAGTGAACAATATTCTGGGCTTTTTGTTTTTTTTTCCTTAAACTGAGCTTTTTTTTTACAGTTATTTTAAACAGTATTTAATGTCTTTAAAGTCAAGAAAATGATGCAGGTTAATATCCAGTTGTAACAGATTCCCATTCCACACCTGTTTGGTATGTGGTGAAAATGTGGACATTGTATCCCTGCTTGATAAAATGCAAAGGAGAAGAAAATGGTCAAAAGAGTATTACTGACTCAAAGAAAATAAGTCAACCTTTCAACTAAAATCACTAAGTTGAAAGAAAAGTTCTTTTAAATCTTTTAAATGAGAATTTGGGAAAGAACTTATAAAAGATGGAATGTTAAATAAAAAACATCAGCAGCTGTACTCTTAAAGAATGTGGCTGAATCTACAGAAGGCTGTGGGAGAATACCCATGTAAGGAAAATTTCAGCGTCTTTTTCTCTACAGAAGACCTGACTGATGATACCACTGCTTTTTATTCTGCTTTTCCTATCTAAAGCTGTAGCCTTTTCTTCCTAATCAACATATTGTGCCAATCTCCATTTGTAGTGTGTGTTCAATAATGAATACACAGTGATTAAAAAAGATTGTTTTCAGTTGTGTTTTTGTTGTGCTAGGCTTTTTTTCCACAGTACTGTTAATCAAAAAACCATCAGGGCAATGACCTATGAGCTCTGAAACAGATGGTTCTTTGAAGACATAACCAACTCTCTAGCACAATGAACAAAATGCTGGCAATGAAGTAATTAAATAAAAAAAAAAAATCCCCAAACTATCTAAAATGCTTCACAAACATCACAGAAACAGGAACAAATGGAAAATTATCATGATAAGAAGTTGATATGATCATTGCTATAATTAAGAAACTATGACATCAGTATTATTTAAAAGCAAACAGAGCTGCTGGGGAAAAAGAAAATTCAAAATGCATGCAAAAAATATAAGCAGTCATTCCAATGAGTATTTGGAATGTCTCCCATTTAGGAAGAAATCTGTTCCACACACGCAAATAACCTATTCTTAACATTACAGAGATCGAATGATTTCTTATTTAGTCAGAAAGACTTAAATAGTTATACAGAATTAAAAGCATATCTGAGTAGAAGTGCCACAAGCAGGAACGCTCTCAACTGCTTGCAGCAGTGAGCTTCCATGGTCAATGGATCAATACTTCTTCAGTCCTTCAATGTGTGAGGAAGGTACTGACAAAGCATTAAGGTCCTTGCCTGTTTCATTTACCACTAACACAAAAAAATATTGCATCAATCTTTAACTTCTTCAACCATATTAACCATGTTACTTTAGCTCTATGGTTTACTAAATCCCACTATCACTGCCCACACAGTTCCACCACACAATGTCACCACTTCATGAACCATTAGGGCCTGGGAACTGAATCTCATCTTCCAGGTGGTAACTCATTTCTACTGATTGCAGGAAATATGGGAGAAAAAATTGTCTGGCCTCTTAGAGCTAGAAGTACCTGAAAACCATGTCACATCCTGAACTAGTCAGTATAACAATATTAGTTGCCTTTTCATAAATGCAAACTCCATTTCTCCAATTTAGACATTCTCTCAATCCCTTTGCCCAGTCAAGCACTGCTCATGCAGTCACTGCTGGCCCAATTCATGAGAAAGCTAAAACAAAGAGTTTGAGGAAGGAAACAGGTGAATAAAAGGGTCCCTGTCAAAGCCCATCACATTCCTGTCCTTGTCAGGAAGAACAATGGGTTGCAGAAGTCAGCACTAAACCCTTGTGTTTTCATTCCCTTTTGCATAATTACACATTTTGCTCCCAGTTTTCTGCCATATCCAAGTGGCACACAAGTAAGAAGAAGCTGCCTATTGATTTGCTGGTCCACCACTGCCACTCCTTATTTCTGCTGACATACTGGAACAACGGGAGTTATTCTGATGTCTGTTTCCTAAGTTGCCACATGGTGACAACAGCAATGCTATCTCAGAAGCTGATCTCATGTAGGCTACCCTGCTACATAATCCATTACCCCTTAGCACTTGAGACATTTCTCAGTTGTTTTTGACCAAAAGGGGTTTTTCAATGGAAATACTGTTCCACAAGAGTAACAGTGGAGTGCATCTCATCATCTCCCTGGAATATTTGTTCCCTCTCTTTCCCCACCTTCCCCTTCTGACGTTTTGAAGGAGTGGGAGAGAGCTGAGAGGGTATGCAACATTTGGTTTTTGGCTTTTTTTGCCAATTCACCTCTTGGCACTCCAAAAACACCCACTTCACTATCTCACTGTAAGCTTCCTCTCAAATTTTCTCTATGAGACAAAGCTCAGTTGTCTCAGTGACAGTACAGGTTATTTCATGATAATGACCATGGTTTTCTGCCTTTTGAGTAAGTATCAGCACTCCCCTGAAATACCTAGATGTGCATCTGTTGTGGAAATAGGAAACTGATACAGTAAAGTATTTGGCCACTGAAACTAGACTGGGAAGAAAGTGCTGAATTAGAGATTAAAAGAGTGAGCACATGACCAGGGCAGCCTCAAAACACATAAATTTTAAAGTAACAGGTGCAAGTCAAAAGGCTGCTTTTATGTATGAAGTGTTTTTCAGATGGAAGGTAGAGGACAGAGGCCTCAGAGATAAGTTTCCAGAGTCTACAATGATAGCTTCTCACTGTACAATTCTACTTGAGAACTGAACAGGATCCTGAGGCAAAACTAGTTGCAAGCTGGTTGAACAGCTGTTTCAATCCCAAACTCAGTGCATGGCACATTAGATGATCTGACTGTTTCAGGCACTTCTTGAGTATCTTTCATGGCCAAAAAGCTAACAGGTCTGTACTACAAAATTCTGCCTGATCACAAACAACAATCATCTTGCCTTTAGTGCTTCTTTCATGCTATTCCTACTCTCTACTCTCAAGAGAGTAGAGAAAATGTATTAGAATCCTGAACAGAACTAAAGAAAAATAATGTGTTTCAAAAGAGACACATAGTGGAGGATATCCACTCTCTCCCTGCACCATTCATCTGGAATAACCTTGAAATGCTCAAGAAACATTAAAAGCAAGAGTATCAAGTATTTAGTTGGAGTAACCATATGTAAAGGCAGTATTTGCTTCTCATTGGGAAAGCCATGCCCTTGCCCTTGCTTCCTCAGTTCAGGGTCAAGTCTGACAATTAAGATCTCAGGATAAGTCTGAATCATTGCTCGTAAGCATGAAAAAGTACCTTTATGAGATAAAAGGGATCAAAACACCTAAGCCAAGACAGTAGTTCTGCTAAAAAGGCTTCAGAGACAGCTGATGGAAAGTGATAAAATGTGCTGATCTACCATGACAGTCAGATCACAGCACAAATTCTGTGCTGACAGTTTCTTATTATCCCAGCTAGCAATTTTTTCACCAAATTCTGATATAGATAAAAGTTAGATTGGTTCTAATAAACCTATACTAATATTGTGGGAACATTAAAACAGTATTCAAAGATGGAACAAACTGAAGTTCACCTCATTAAACATGGTGTATAAATATCTCAGAAAATTGTCACAAACCAAAATAAAGAAGATACACTCAAAAAACCCCTGGGCACTTTCATCACCTTTTCATTTCAGATATAGTTAGTGAAGATATCTCTAGATCTTTTAATAAGGTAAAATCTAAAAAATCTCATTTCTCTTTTGTGCATCACAGTAAAGATATGTAAGAAAGCATGAGTAAAACTTTATGCTAGAGATATCCTTGCAAGTAGGTTTCACTGGGCAAAAAGGAACTCCACATCTGGTAATATATGTTACACACATAAAAGTACATTCTTTCAAAGCCAGGCTTTCAGCCAGATGGAAATTACAACAGTTTATAATTTACATTATTACAATGCTTAGAAACCACATGCATTGGGCCAGAATACTTTTTTCTGTGGAACATCTTACTCTGAATGCAAAAGCATGGTACTAAGCACAAGCCTGTGGCACAATGAATTTTAGGATGAGCACAAGTAAATAAATATAACCACTCCAATATCTGGTGGAGTAACAACCCAACAGGGCACCAGCAATCCAGAAGGTTCCTGGAATGCATTGATGACAACGTCCTTCTCCAAGTCATACAGAAACCAACTAGGAGAGGTGCTGTGCTGGAACTTGTTTTCACCAACGAAGAAGGACTGGTGGGGAACGTGACATTCAAGAACTGGGCTGCAGTAGCCAAAAAGCTGCAGTAGCCACAAAGATCCTTAGTGCAGTGAGGAGGGTGCACAGAAAGTTCACTACTCTGGACTTCAGGGATTTGCCTGGTAGAGTACCATGGGATAAAACAAAGAGGTACCCAAAAAGTCTGGCTGATATTGAAGGATAATCTCCTCCAAGTGCAGGAGCAGTGTATCACAACAAAGAAGTCATCAGGCAAAACCACTAGGATGCCTGCAGGGATGCACAAGGAGCTCTTGGAAAATAAAGTACTTTAAACACCAAAAAGAAAGCCTACAGAGGGTGGAAGCAAGGACAGGTACGCTGTGAGGCATACAGAGGAGTTGTCCCAGCAGCCAGGGATCAGGTTAGGAAAGCTAAAGCATTGTTAGAAATACATCTTGCCAGGGACACCAGGAGCTACAAGAAAAGCTTCTGTAGGTATGCTGGTAATAGAAGAAAGACTAGGGAAAATGTGGGTCCTCTCTGGAAGGAATAAAGAAATGTGGTTACCTGAGACATAAGGAAAATAGAGTCACTCAATATCAGTTTTGCATCAGTCTTCACCAGCAAGTGTTCCAGCCATGCTACCCAAGTTGCAGAAGGCAAATGCATGGACTGGCAGAGTGAAGAACAACCCCTTGCAGAAAAAGATCATGCTCAAGGCCATCTAAGGAACCTGAAGGTGCACAAGTCCTGGGTCCTTATGAGATGCTTGTGTGGGTTCTGAGGGAGCTGGTGCATGAATTTACTAGGCCACTGTCCACCTATTTGAGACAGCTGTTGCAGTCTGGTGAAATTCCCACTGACTGGAAAAGGGAAAACATAGCCCCCATTTTTAAAAAAGAACAAAAAGGACGACTTAGGCGGCTGTAGACCAGTTAGTTTCACCTGGATGCCTGGCAAGATCATGGTGCAGATCCTCCTGGAAACTATGGTAAGCCACAGAAAATCAGAAGGTGGCTGGTGACAGCCAACACAGCTTCACTAAAGGCATATTGTGCTGACAAATCTGGTGGCGTTCTCTGGCAGGGTTACAGTTACTGGATGAAGAAAGAGGAACTGCAACTGGCATCATCTGCCTGGACTGGTGCAAACGCATTTGACACTGTTCTGCATGACATACAAACAGGAGAGATGGATATGACAGATGGACCACTTGGTGGATAAAGACATGGCTGGGTTGGCATTAAGGGCTCAACTTCCAAAGGGAGAGCACTGACAAGTGGCACTCCTCAGGGGTCAGTATTGGGACTGGCACTGTTTAACGCCCATGTCAGAGACAGGGACACTGGAACTGACTGAGCACAGAGGAGGCCACAAAGATGCTCAGAGGGATGGAGCACCTCTCCTATGAGGACAGGCTGAGAGAGTTTGGGCTGTTCAGTAAGAAGAGGAGAAGGCTCTGGGAAGACATCAGAGCAGCCCCCAAGCACCTGAAGGAGGCTGCACGAGAGCTTTCCAAAGGGCCTGTAGTGACAGGACAAGGGGGATGGCTTTAATGAAAGAGGGCAGGTTTATATTACATTAAATGTATAGAAGAAATGCAGAAATTCTCCATGGCAGAGAGGTTGGAACTAGATAGTCTTTAAGGCCTCTTCCAACCCAAACCACTCAGTTACTCTATGAAATACACAATATCTTATTCTCTGTTGAATGAGCACACAGGGACTTTGGGGTTCCATCAAAACTCTCATATCCACAGATCTAACTCCCCTAACTGAATAAAAATCCATTCTTTTCCTACTGGCAGGCATAAAAAGAAAAGGTAGGCAGAGCAAGGCAGGTTTACAAATTTATCTTCAAATACTGCAAAATGAAAACTAACATTTACTGAGACTTTCTTCCTGATACTATATTGAACTCATATATATATACTTCACCTGAAGACTAAAATTCTTTAAAAATATCTGCTTACCTTTGTGACAGCTTTGGAAGAAAAAGTAATTTCATCAATGAAGGTAACAATATCATCTGGATCAAGTCTATCAAAGTATTTTGAACACATATCATATGCATGTAGCCACTCATCCATGGTTTCTGGTATTTTTTTAATGAGATGGTGATCACCATTCCAAAAAAGTTTTTGTAGCCACACAGCATAAACAGAACTTGGTGACAGCATGCTGCCATCTTTTTTAGGAATTTTTGGAGCCAGTTTGGAAATAGATAAAGTATTTTGACTTGTAAGGATGGGCTCCAGTATTTCCAGAGGGTTTTCATTTTCATCAGTTAGTTTTTTGTAATTAAGACCTAGTGACAGAAGGAGAAAGAGGTAAAAGTTATTCATAATTAAATTTGTTCACACTTCACATTTCCATGTAAAACAGTGAATAGACTACTAGAACTAAAAAGACTCTAGCCCATCCCCTTTCACACACATATATACTGACAGATTTTATGATGTCCTGGTGCATGTGAAATTTCTCAATCCATGAAACATATTTTAACATTATATATTGCTCCAACAAGGGGAATAGGTTCAAACTGAAAGAAGTAGATTTAGATTAGATATGTGAAAGAA
Organism: Illadopsis cleaveri; assembly: GCA_013399915.1. NCBI lineage: Eukaryota > Metazoa > Chordata > Aves > Passeriformes > Timaliidae > Illadopsis > Illadopsis cleaveri. The sequence goes on along the minus strand of VXBB01010352.1, from coordinate 758,450 downwards.
ATCCTTCACTGTGTTCACTGGAACAGGCTGCCCAGGGATGCTTCATCCCTAGAAGTGTTCAAGGCCAGGTTGGGTGGGGCTCTGAGCAACCTGGTCTAGTGAAAGGTATCCCTGCCTATGGCAGGGGATTTAGAACTGGTTGATCTCTAAGGTTCCTTCCAATTCCAATCATTCTGTGATTCTATGACACAACCCAAAAAAAAGCAGATTCTCAAAGAAGTAAGAACATATATATAATATATAGAATTATGCTAGAACTTAAATGTAAACCCTAGAAAACCTCATGCAAGTCAAGGCACAAGTCTTCATTAATTCTGATCATGTAACAACTGGTACTTACCACTTGGCAAAAATTGCAAGGCACTAACTACAAGTAAACTAAATAAGGTCAGCTAGAGATACAACATGTAGATCCATTTACATCAATATTTATATAATCAACAGTCATGTTACTACTCTGCTTCCTAGAGGAAGAACATCCTTGCAAATTAATGTACCAACAACAGAAGTATTTCTAGCAATTATACTATTTTATTTTCTTTGCACATAATTTCTAAGATAACTGACTTCTATTGTCATGTTTTTATTCATATGCTTTGGGCCTGCAACCTCTGTAAACACTTAGCTGTTGTTCCTTAACTCCTATCTCTAAACTATTCTGAACACTGAGAATTTTGATTAGGGGTGTAATACAAAGATTTAATTTTTTACCACACAAACTGACTAATTTATGCTTGACATACAGCCCCAGGATGGTTTTTTCAGATTTTTTGGTTGGTTGGTTGGTTGGTTGGTTGGTTGGTTGGTTTGGTTTTTTGGGGTGGGTTTTTTTTTGTTTGCTTTTTAAAAGCTTCGAAGGTAAACAATAATTTCTTGGCAGATTTTTCTTTGGCAAGGATCACAGAACTTGAGTGTGGAGTAACATCAACAAGAACTGAAGGTTATCCCTCCTCTCCAAAAAAATTATTGACTCTTTTCTTCCTGCAATACATGAATTCATATGTACCATCTCTTCAAACTCTGCAGCACAGTTAGTGTCCAATACACATTAGGTTCCAATACCTCACAGGAGGTTATGCCATATAGTGTGTATTTTTCATTCTGGAACTGGATTTGGAGTTGCACAACTAAAATTCAAGATATCACCCAACTAACAAGCAAATTTAAAGCAGTATACAAAATTTTAGAGTCCTTAGCAGCAGTGTATTTTACAGTGATGGTCTGAAAATATAGGGCTACCATCAATGCTGTAATTCTGGGAAAGCAAAAGGTAACATCAAGGGCAAAACATAACAAAAAAATATCCTCTTTCAGACAAACAAACACAAAATGCATAAAGTCCCTAATATATTCTGTAATTCAGACTCTTGAAAGGTAAACTTTTCTAAGTCCTTTCAGAATATTCATGTTAAACTTGTAGCATTAAAAATTTTACTCTAGGAACTTGATTTTTTCATTTAAAATTTCACTATGAAATATCACCAATATTTTTAATTTGCATCACTAACAGAAATCTGTTCTTAACTAGTTTTTTCTTGCTGTGATCAAACAAATTTCCAGTAAAACAAACAGAAGGAACTTATGGCTATATTAATTGTATTCATCCCCTTTGATCACAGAAAAAACCAATTACCTGGAAAACATAAACTAGCCAAGCATAATCATGCCAATACTTACATAACAAAATAATAAATACAATTATGAAGAAAACAAACATGTACTCTCCTACCTGGTGCAACTGCTTTGAATTTTTTCAGGAGTCGGATGTGAGTTTCAGGTTTAAGAGTATGGTTCACCACTTCTGAGCAGCCACAGTTTTCCAGGAGTGTAAAATAGTAAAGCAGCCGCTGGTGATCTTGGCCTTCAATACTTGGGTAAACATATTTAGCCATGTGTTCGTGAAAGGTTTCAGGACTGGTTTTCAAAGTCTCAAACAGACCAAGACTTTGTGCTCTTTCTTCTATTTCCAGTGTCGATAACCTGTGTTTAGAAATAACTTCTGCTTAAAGGCCTGGATGTGCCATGAAAGACTCTTACAACAGCTGTACACCCAGGAGACAGGACAATCCTTTCCTCTCTTTAGGGTCTCACTCACAAACATTTAGATAATTGTACACTCTATAAACAAAAGCAACTCTTGTATTTCCTGATCCTGTTACCTGTTAGCTTGGATGTGCAGATTAAGGGTTATGAATACTGAAGTGGAATTCAAAGCAGGATTTCACATCTGTGACTACAGCTATATGTAAAAGGAAAAATACATCCAAGATATGTGTAAAGGAAGACTTTTTTAAACAAACAAACCAACCACTTGTGGCTGAATGATGCTCGAAGATCCTATTGCCCAGTTAGAATCTTTCCCAATCCATCACATTCTGTTTTCTGTAGTTGATGAGTATCTGTGCACACCTTGAGAGATGTTATCACTGAAAATTGGCTCTTGCCCAGCAATTAATCCATTTGGCACTATTATTCATGCTTAGGACAGTTTACCAAGACTTTGACAGTTTAAGAAGTTGCTTCTCAAAATATCATCCACGAAAGCTTATGAAAATACCAGTAAGCCTTGGGTTGACCTCAGTCAGTCTCACTGCTTCAGGAAATTCTTTCCTGAATATTTTGAAAAGAATGCATTAGCTCTTCCACAGCATGAATTCAGACACCTCCAGCTGACTACATAAAAGATAGTCCCTCCTTTTTGCCTCATCTGGGAGAAAAATGGGTGAATATCATCTTAAGTTTATATCTTTCTCAACCAAAAGTTTTACCTGAATCTGAGGAAAGAAGTAACTGACAGATGATTACTACCTTGAGTTCCCCCAGAGTCCAATCATATGGCACATTAGATAGTACATTTCATTTGGAAGTCTGATGTCTTTTAATACCATTTGATTTTCCTCTACCTTTAGAACTGATTAAATTAGAATTTCATCATGTCCCTCCCCAAATATACATGCTGTAAGTTAGTGTTTCTCTTTAATATCCAAGTAAAATGTCTCAGTTTCTACAGCAAATACCACAAACAACCTTCTCAGTTTAAAATTAACTGATTTCTTAGGAAGAGTTAAGATATTTTTGAGTTATTTTTACATCTACAACCTACCCCAAGATTGTTAGCATTGCAAGCATTCTTTTAATTCTATAGATTCTTCTTATTTGTTAATTTTTCTACAATATTAATGAAAACAAGTATTGTATTAATAAAGTATCGTTCACTTCTTCATGTCAGGGAAAGCAGACACTTGCACCTGATGTATTTCAAGACTGTGATATGACAATTTTTTTGCATTCATACTCAAAGTTCAAACTAAAAGCTAGTTGAGCATTAAATTATGTGAACAGGATTGGCAGATGTTTGCAGTGTGTTTTTAGGGCAGGGCTGATTGTGGATAGGAAGAGTTCATGGTGTTGTTCAGAAAGGTTTGTGATAGACAAACAAAATTTTGTGTTGCTGAAATAATAAATTGCATTTTATAGAGTTTTGATAATCAAATGTGATCAGATTCCTCAAAAGAAGTGACTAAATTTCCACTTAATTTTTATAAAATGTGATTCTGAACAATATTAGACTCACAGCCCATAAAACAGTCATAATTCTTTGTCATCAAGTAATGAAAGAAATCGTTAATACAAACTATGAAGCTCTTCTGAGCTTCTCCCTATGTAAAGTGGCTTATAGAAATACTGCATATTTGGTTAAAGAGATTAAGTCTTAGAATAAACTTCATTTCAGTTCAGTATGAATGCATAATGAAACATGTATTATTAATGCCATAATCCCAAGACCCAAATATACTGTAACGGTCATTTGCTGTCAATCAATTTTAAAATGAGATTATGATAAAACAAAAACATGCTCAGCAGCATATTATGCTATTATACATCAACTTTTAAGACTTTCTTTGAATTTCACTAGAGAAAGTATGGTTGGTTACTCTGTACTTCTGTGATTTCAGTATTCTATTAATACTAACTCAAGGAGGACAAGAACAAAGGAAACGATAGAAAACTGCTGCAAAACACCCTAGGTAATGTTCTAGTCCCAAAGAAGGCAGATGGCTCTTTCACATTCACTCTAGTGTTGCCATGTTTATATCCTGTCTGTTTTGTTTAAAGCAGTAAATAATTTATCAGCATCAAAATTTAGAGGGTGTGACTTCTCTGTTTTCTGGAGGAAGTGAAGAAAATCTCAGTACATTATTTCACCTTCTCCAGACAATTCACCAGGCTTTGTTTTTTATCCCTTGTGTTTTTAAAATGTTTTAATGCTTTTAATAGTTAATATTAAGAGAGGTACAAACACTGCTGCAAGCTAAATGTGCTTTAAGAATTTAACATTGAAACAAACCAAATTAATATGATCCTGTCTCAGAACAGTAGATAAGAACTCCTGCATTACACTGAGTTTTACATCACTGTCGTCTGCACATGCTATTCAGGCAAGTAGCTTGGTCTTCCATCAAATGGGTTTATTCCCCCTTCAGCAGGCAAAAAAATGCCTGACATGATGTAAGAGGTTAGAATAAATAAATTAATTAAAAAATAAAGGCCCTGAAGCCACTTTGGAGTGGAGACTACAAGCACCCCTCCCCTTATGCCACACCAGTGCCAGGTTGGGCCTGCCATAATCTTGTAGGCTAGAACAGTTCCAGTAAAACTTTGTTAAAAGGAAAAGCGTGCTTCTATCAAAAAACAAAACTAAGATGAACAGATGCACAATGTGAATAGGGAGCTCCAATATATTTATTCCCTTTATTATGTAGAATAGAGGTCAATAAAGAACAAAATGCTAAAAGACAGAGAAACTATCAGGATATATTACAGGGACAGTAACTAACTACGGGATAAGTTGCTACTGCAAGAGGGAACTAAGCATTCGAAGTTGTGGAAACCTGAACACTGAAACAAAAGTCCTGGAATACTCTGAAGAACACTAAGACACATATGAACTTTTAACCTTGCCTCCAACACCAGCTTTCACAACTGGCTGCAGAAGCATTACATGGAAAAGACAAAAATTCCCATACTATCCCAACACAAGACAAATGAACACACAACCCAAAGTCCACCCCAATATAATTCAATTCTGTCATACGTTAGCATTTATTTCTGTGCAATAGAATTGTACGTGCATTTGCAGAGGAGACAACTTACCCACTGTCAGTGAATAAAAATTCCAGATGGGTCATGTAAACTTCCCAAAGTGGAACACTGTATCGCTGAGCCAGAGAAACAGCAATTTTATAGACATTTTCTTCAAGGGTCCTGGTAGAAGAGAGACATGAGAGAAAACAAGGAGAAGTTATGTTAAGCCCTATGAGACATAACACGAAAATAAATCCTTATGTTAGAAAACTCATTATTTCTTTTATTTTTTTTTCATAAAACAAGAACAGCAAAAAAATTTAAATAAAAATACATTAAGTGTGTCTTCCTGCATTTACTTATACTCAGTGCTCCATTAGGGAAAAAAAAAATAGGACAAAAAGCCCTACAGAGATATTTCAAAGACAGGAATCTACTCCACAAACACTGGTTCTCAATGGCAACTTCTNTTCTTTTAAATTTTTTTCATAAAACAAGAACAGAAAAAATTTTTAAATAAAAATACATTAAGTGTGTCTTCCTGCATTTACTTATACTCAGTTCTCCATTAGGGAAAAAAAAATAGGACAAAAAGCCTTACAGAGGTATTTCAAAGACAGGAATCTACTCCACAAACACTGGTTCTCAATGGCAACTTCTACTCAACCCTGTGCTATAGCAAAAATTTCAGTTTTCCTTTCATTTCAATTGCGAAGTGATGAAGGATGTAACTTGTCACAGTTAGCATTTATTTGATTTAGTTGTAACAACTACAGTTTTTTAGCACAACTGGTATATAAATCGTCGAAGCGAAACCTAGTAATTCACAGAAACACTCCTAGTGTTTGTAGACTAAAAGGTGTGAAGATGTCCAGCTCACTCTGTCCAAAAATATTGAAAACTGCTTTTCTGTTAGTGCATAATCCCTTTGACAAAACAATAGATGGAGAATATGGTAAGACATGAAAGCCTAAATTTAACTTCATACTAATCTTTACTATTCCAGTATAGTATGGTTCAAATAGAGATGAATGGTTCTTGGTTTTAGGCTGGCATAGAACCAATATTATTAAGGCTAATGCTGGGATTTTTGGGTTTTGATTTCAGTTCAGTTGAGTTGGGTCCTTTCAGGATAATGCCAAGAAAAACACAATCTGTGTGTAATTACTGCCTAATAGGCCTATCGTGAACAATTTCTTTAAAATTTATTTAATGTGAATACTTGAGGTGGCTCTGCTTGAGCAGGGAGGTTGGGCAAGATGATCTCCAGAGGCCCCTTGCAAGCTTAGCCATTCTGTGATTCAGTGAGAGAAGAAGATGGTATGAATGCTTTACTTGCAAAATAACCCAGTCAATCATACAAATCAGGAGTGGCTCCTGGGACTAGTGGAATCCGTTCCTCCTGGAACTTTATAAGCTGTACCACAACCCTCCCTTCCTGTCTAAGAGTGGCATGCAGCAGCAGCCTAAGGCAATGGTGGTTTAAGCAAATGATACCATATAAATGAAGAACAGTACAAGAAATTTATTCACTGTCAAGATAACAACAAAAACAAGCAGCTGTTGCACAATGAAAAGCTGAAAAAAAAGTCTACTACCTTGCAAAGAATCTTTTAATTTTCTTTTACACACCCCTGTTCATGCCCAGCCCTGACTACCTGTCAGTGTGAGCCCAAGGACTGCCAAAGGAATCCTCATTGAAGGCTCCAGCACAGGCACACTTTGGATGTATTTTGGTGTTGTTTCACCAAGACTGGTGCAAACAGCCTCCAAAGATATACACCAAATACAGAAGATAAGAACAGACAACTACTGGTGAGGTAGTTTGAGCAAATTGCTCCTTCTAGTACAAAGCTGTTTGTAAATAACGTGAAATCTTTTCCAGGTGTTCCTCCTTCAAACAGCACTTCATAAAAGATTAAAAAACATGAGGCACTTAATTAAAAAATGAGAACAAATATGCTACACAATTACACTGAATTTATGCATCTTTTTCATTAGAAAATGCAGATTAAGATTCCACTGAGAAGATTAAAGCAAGGAAGCTCAAGCTGAACAAGTAATTAACTGGATCTTTGCAACTGCCCAATATGGGAGTGCCACTCTTATTCACATACTAAGAAGCCTTACTTCTAACCTTTTCATATTGTGCTTTTACCTCTACTTACTGTAAGGAACTTTCTCTTTGTATTTACTTTATTTTACAACAGACAGTATCTATGAACTCTTGGGTGACAATGTAAGTAACCCTGCTGTAATCAAAGTAAGTATCTGTAATGACAGAAAACTACTTATATTGAAGTTGCTGTAGGTAGTCATCAAGATGTAACTTAGTGACAGACTAGACATATGTGCTTAATTGCAATTTATACAAAGCAGGTAATTCCAATGGAAACATAAAAAAATGATTACAAGCTATTTTTATGAATGGAGTGACAAAATCTGTGCAGGCACAGATTTCACAGATGTAAAGCATTAGCTTAGTGTTCAAAACCTGACCTTATACAACTGCTCCTATTCAGTATATCAATTCTGTTTAGTAGCAAATTTCTATTGGAACTGTAGCTATGAGTAGCTACACATGTGGAAAACAAAATATTTAAATATGCTCTTCAAAAGCTTTATGCAGACATCAGTTGAAAATCTGGGATTATATTTAAAGCTTCTTATTGCAGAGAACTCTTCCTCTGACAGTCTGTCAACTATTCAGCTGTGACTGTCCCTAAACCATATGTCATATTCATGACTTGTTCACAGCTTGAAGCACCTGCATGCAGATATTAATTAAAGGTATTTTTTAAATGAAAAGTACTATCCTATATCTTTCAATTTTTTCTATTCTGGATTTCTGAAAGGTGAGATAAAAGCATGCTAAATATCAGAACATATGTGGTGAAGTACTTCCAAATGACTACAGGGAAAAAAAACCCGTGATATACAGCAGTCCTAACTAAATTATTAAGAATAAAATACAGTTTAACAACTTTTTTCTTTTTAACTATAGTTAATTCCAAACTTTGATGCATGGGCATACCCTAATAGATTGCTAGGGCAGATTTACAGGAGATGAAAGGAGAGACCAAAGCTTCACCTATGCTCTACCTTCATTAATCCCTGATGAACTTTAATGTTAGCAGTTAGTAAGTGAAGAGTTATAGATTCAATTATAGATCCATTTATTAGAACATTTCATTTAAGTAGAGCCATTACATAGAAAAAGCTCCAATTGTAGCAGCATTACAGTGTACATCTCTAAAGCAAGTAAATTGTCTCTCTAAAGGTCAGCACTACTTTCAATTTACTCTCCTAATTTAAATCATAAAGCTATTCCACTCTAAAATAAAGAAAACAAACCTAATGCACATTACTTACTCTGCCAATCCTAGTATTGTTTCCCTCTTGTACTGTGCATCTGCTGTAAATCTCTGCACGTCCACTCCTTTGCCAAGTCCTTGCAGAGTCTGAGCCTGAGTGAAGTCCAGCAGTCGTTCATTGTAGTAATGCAGCTGATTTATCAAAGTGCTGATTTCTTCAGGCCAGTCTGCATGGGCATACTGAGAGACATGCTTTGTGACCATCTGAATCAACTCCTTTGGATCAGCCTGCAAAAATAATTGACAACAAACTATAAAAAACTCCCTGTTAATTCTGAACAAAAAATTACCAATATATAATTGATCCCTGTGTTTAGAACTAGGAGATGTTTCCATTTCTGAGAATTTTTAAGTAAACAGAATTTAAAATTTTCTGTAAGGCTCATTTGCTCTGATATTATAATTTATCCTGTTGGAATGTTTTAGACTACTCCATATGATACAAATATTAAAAAAAACACAAACATCACCAAATTAATAGTAACAAATGGTTCAGTATGACTGAATTTATTTGTTTTTAAATTCCTCATTTTTATTTATATTGAACTAGGCAACTGATTGGTCAAACACTGACCAATTGGTCACTGGTCACTGGTTCAATTCTTTTGTACAGAATTGAAGAGAGGAATAGCTTTTAAGTGTTGAGCACTAATAGTGTTGAGTACAATCAAAGAAGTATTGGAAGATCCACAAATTACTTGAGGCATTGCCTACACCCTGAATCTTCAAAGAATTAAATACTGATTATCCATGGACTACAGCAACCTCAGTTTTCAAAATACCTTAATCACAAATAAAACTTACTTTTCTGTGTTAGAAATTACACACCAAGTGCATCTCTTATAAACCATTAACTTCTGTAGTCAAAAACCCTCATAGTAAAGCAACAGTTTAGAACACAAAGCACAAAAAATGAATGCAGGTACCATGGAGTGTTCCAAATTATCTCAAGATCTGGACAGTGGCTATGTCTAGGCACCTCCACTTGAACAGAGCTCTGTGTAATATGTAAACACTTGGCTTACTTGACACCTTGATTTCTCTCTTCCATGAAAAATGAGGGCACCAACAGCTAAATGCCAAAAAGATGCACTGTGACTTGTGTGGCATCCACTGAGGAAGCAGTACCTCCAAAAGAGTCATCAAAAAATACCTCAGGATGCAGTGTAGTTAGAATATTTCCAAAGAGAAACAGGTGATGTAACTGCTGTGATCTCAAAAATGTGATCTCAAAAATGTTGAGTGTACCAGAGCAATATACTTTGGTTTTTTACTACAGATTTATTCTGCTACATTAGAAGATAAACTTTTGAACACTGACTAGAGTGCACAGCTGGGTAAAACATACACCAAAAAGTTTAAACCTTGAGGCAGGCTTTGTTTTTTCTGTGACTTGCTGGTCATTTGAAATTGATTTTTTTTTCAAGTTTTAATGGACAGGCTGCTCACCAAGTCACATTAAGTGCTACAGGGCATGTTTTTTCCTTCCCACTATACACTTCTGAAGCCCTCCAAACACTGCAAACTCATTGGTTTTATAAACAATAGCAGTACTTCTTTCACGGCTGCTTAGGAGGTTGGTACTAGAATAATAAAACCTCAGAAAAAGAGACTGGCAAGCAGAGCAGTGTCTCTACAACACAATTATATCAGCTGGAAACCCATCCACAACTTATTATGTACGCTGGTATCTCATTCTATGTGATACACTAGAAAACAGCACAGAGACAGGGAAAGTCAGAGCAAGACAAGGAAACATGTTTAACATAACTGCCTAAAACCTCCAGTCCACTGAGAAAGGCAGGTTCCTCTGACAACCTGTGGCAGTAAATTTGCTCTCTTTTGTTAGATTTCCCCTCTCTCCATTACGGCCCCATTTATTGTATTTCTGTAAAAGCACCCATGTGTAATCTTCCATGCTGTTTATGGTCCCAAGGACCTTATTTGGAAATAATGCCTTGAGGTCTATTGGACTTACTATTGTCAAATTTAGAATAAAAGAATCATACACTATGTGAATAGCCATGTATATATAACCACACATACATACAGCAAAATAAAGTTCAAACTACTCCATCAAGAAGACAAAAATTATATATTTAGATTAAGAAAACACAACTGAAGTCTTTTTACTGCAAGCAGTTGCCAAAGATTGTCTTATCTTCTTCACCACCAAAAATCTTTCAATCAAGTGTTATCTTCTTATGTCTTGAAAAACCTATGGCCCAAACTATCACAGCATATGAATCCAAAATTAGTTTAGAGAAGTCCCACAGTTTTCTATTTGGTATCAAGATGCATAGAATTTGTACTCCATAATTTAAGTATTCATCTTTTAACATCTTCATATTTTTAATAATACATACCTTTTAGAAGAAAAGCAAGATTATCTCTACATCCATTACACACCTAATTGAATTACACATGATGCTTGTTCTAATGAACAGTAAGAGAGAAAAATCATTACAGCTGTATCAAAAAATGTTTTAAAAAATGTTTTAACAAATTTTTTCAAAAAACAAAGTTGTTTTTTTTTAACAAAGTTTTCAAAAAATGTTTTAACAAATTTTAATTGAAAAAAACGTAACTAGTTAGTGTAACAGTACCTAGCCATGAAAAAGATCAGCAAAATCAGTCCAGTCTGAATCTTACTGCAGCATTCACAAAGTTTATAAATTCTTGGACTTTCTTCAAATTGTAACAGACAGCAATTTGTGTAAATACAAATTAATTTGGACAAGACCCATAAGATACCATATTCAACTTGCTCCCTTTCTAACATCACCTGTCAAAAACCACACCAACAACTCCCAAACAGCTACTACACAATTTCTCTGTTGGTTTTTCAGAGTCCTTTGGCCAGTCTGAAACTGTGTTTAGGTGTCCACCTCCCCAGTTTGCCATATAATCTCCCCCAGTACTTCTAGACAGACATTTGAAAAAAGCTTTCTCTCCTGTGATCATGCAGGAAGGGCACTTTACATGCATACATTGTAAACATAGGGTAAGTTTCCAGAGAAGCCACAAGAGCTGACCCAAATGTATTACACCCTTAACTCAGAAGTCTCCCTAGCACTGCCAGGGGAAATCCCTGCCAATGTATTTTACTCATCTCTTGGGCTAACACTATATTTGTGCTGAAGAGGTCATACTTAGGAATTAAGAAAAGTAAAAACAAACAAAATGGAGAGCAAAGAAAAAACACACATCACTTTAGGATAAAGCTAATTTAATTTCATTCTCTTAGATGTGATTTACTCAGCACAGATCAGGTTTCTATCCCTATTGCCCCACTGGTCATTACCAATAAGCCTCAGCAGGGATTCAGGGCCCACCTGAGTAAAAGTTTTAAAGCAGTTCTTCTTTTTTGACCATCCTCTGAAAGTGACATCGGTGAAGCCTCTCAATATGTGTACCACTGTGATAGTATAAAAGCAACACTAGTTTTAAAAGGAAATATGAGATTTTGATCTTGGAATGTCTTCATTCTTATGCATGAATTAATCTTCAATTCCTCAGGCTTTTTTTCCTGGCAAGTTGGTATGTCTTTTTTCCTCTTCCAATCTATTTAAGATTTAATTCAGTCATACATATCAGAAACAAATAACAAAACAAAAAAAAAATGCGTGAGCTTGTTATGGTGTTCCTCTCCTGCTCCGGAAGTGGCAATAATTTTACAACTACTGTAACACTAATAAACAAAGAATAATAAAATAACAAAATATAAAATGAAANCAAGTAATCAATATAAAAAAAAAAAAAAAAAAAAAAAAAAAATGCGTGAGCTTGTTATGGTGTTCCTCTCCTGCTCCGGAAGTGGCAATAATTTTACAACTACTGTAACACTAATAAACAAAGAATAATAAAATAACAAAATATAAAATGAAACTCTACTGTGAACATTTTATCACTAATATAATATTAGATCACTAAGGCTATTTGGCTTGCTTACTTCTCTTAAGACTAAGAATCCATCCAATTGTTCTTAAAGAATACATTATTCTTTTGATTCTGTTTTTAATGTAAATAATTTACAGACTGCAATAGAGAAATGATCAGAAAAACTGATCAGAAAAACTGCTTAGATTAGCAGAGACGAGTCTGGTTATAATCACCTCAAAGACAAAACTGATACTGTGGACCTTTCTGGATTGAGGCAGCAAAGCACTTCCATCACCTTTTGAACTGTAATCTTTTGACAATGGTCAAAAGCTGCCACTGTGGTCAGCCACAGAAATCCAAAGAGAAAGGCAGAGGACACTTGTGCCCAGATCCCTGTAACATCAGGTTTGTTTTACACCATTTTATGCAATCCTAAGAAAGAAATCATGCTCCAGAAGGAGTCACATACACCAAGAAAAATCTTCATGGTTAGCAAAACAAGGAGATGACAGCACATGAGCACGGGTGAGCAGGGTGTAACATTCCTGCTGCAGACACAGTTGCACTTCACCCATTTCCCTGCCTCTGCAGTTGCTGCCCATCACCAGTGCAGCTGGGAACCAAACCACACCTCTAGAACACATTGACATTTCAGAAGGGAGAACTCACCCTAATCTTTGTAGCAACTGCCACAGTCCCTGATGCATGAGATTCAATGTGCTACAAATGTGATGGAGGGGAAGGCAAGATAAAAAGAATGAAGTGAAGCACCTAAGACAATAATTTTCCTCAAATACTGAAGCAGGAAAAAAGATTTACAGGAACAACATAGTTCACTCAAGAAGTAAAACCCTGAACGTGCCTGTTCACTCAAGAAAAGTACTCCATGTCTCCACAGGACAGCTTTTCATTAATTAAATTAATGACACTTGTCTTCAACTTAGACTTTTGTCATGCTGTGAATCAAGAGTACTTTAACTTAGATACTGCACCACATGAACTTGGGGTGGCCAACCTTCCATATCACAGCTGTCTCACATCTGATCTGCCCAAAGCAAAAGGTAAAATGTATGGCTCAAATGAAAGACCAGAACATCTCAGAAATAAACCTTTACTGTCACATCACTCAACTGCGAGGATACCTCAACATTATTGTCCTTCCACTGCTGCAGCTACATGTACTGTGTGACAACAGTTTTGTTCAGTATCAGGTGGTTTCACAACCATTTTTTAAATGGGTACAGGAAGCAGCAGATTTCATCACTCACCAGTGAAACCACACCAGGTCAATATAAAAGAATACCTACCAGAATACCTTCTGTAAGCTACAAGATGCATCAGGATCAAGTTGTACAAACTTATTTAAAAAATGAAGTAGAGAATCTATTGCTCACCTCATCTGTATTATTAAACCTATAAGTCTTACACATTCAGACATTAAAACAATATTCCGTTTCAGATTTAAAATCTTAAATCATCTATCAGAAGATTTTGTAACATACTCTAATGTCTCAGCTATATTTAAGTATAATGGATTTAAAGCCTCTCCATACTTTTCAAAAAATGCTTCTGACCACGGTATGGTACATGGTACTGCAAACAAGATATTTCCTACTGTACTAAAAGATTTACATCTGGATCATATAGATCCAGGAATGCAGCTGTGGACTTAAAATTCCCTAGCCTCCCTTCCTACCTTTACATAGATTTCATGAAGATGTCTCTTTTTTTCAAAGGACTGAATGTTTTAAAGTTTCATTCCAGATGTATGACAGCATCAAAAAAACCCCTCCTGGATCACGGCACTGCTGCAGGAGCAAAAAGAAAAAATGCAAGAGGCTGCTGTTCAGTAATAAAACAAAAGTAATTGGAAATGTTGTCCAGACAGTTGTTTTTATAGTTATGTTAAGTGACTTGTGCTTGAAAAGTTGAACAAATTGCTCTCATGCTCTGTTTTCACAGAATCACACAATGGTTTGGGTTGGAAGGGACCTTAGAGATCATCTTGTTCCAAGCCCCCTGCCATGGGCAGGGATAGCTTAAATTAACCAGGTTGCTCAGAGCCCCATCCAAACTGATCTTGAACATTTCCAGGCAGGAGGCATCCATAGCTTTTCTGGGCAATCTGTTCTAGTGCCTCACCACCCTAACATTAAAGGATTTCTTCCTCACACCTAATCTAAACCTGCCCTCTTTCAGTTTAAACCTAATCTAAACCTGCCCTTGTTCAGTTTAAAGGCATTCTCCCTTGTCCAGTCAGGCCCTTGTAAAAAGTCCCTCTCCAGATCTCTTGTAGACCCTTCAGGTACTGGAAGGTGCTATGAGGTCTGTCCAGATCCTTCTCTTCTCCAGGCTGAGCAACCTCAATCCTCTCAGACTTTGCTTGTAAGAGAGGTGCTCCAGCCCTCTGAGCATCTCTGTGGCCTCCTCTGGACCTGTTCCAACAGGTCCATGTCTATTTTGAGGTTGTGGGCCTCAGGGCTGGACACAGCACTGCACGTAGAGTCCCCCAAGAATGAAGGGACAGAATGACCTCCTTGTCCTGCTGCCCACACTGCTTTTGCTGCAGCCCAGGACACAATCGGCTTTCTCAGCTGCGAGCGCATGTCACCAGCTCATGTTGAGTTTCTCCTCAGAGAAGCACTTTTTGCTTTGATTTCTATCAGCTATTCCAACAAGAATGAGGAATAATTTGACCCAAGAGTAAATGTTTTCATAGTTTGGTTTTTGTTTTTTTGTTTTGGTTTGTTTTTTTTTACCTTGTGCTCTCTTACAGATTTTCTGATTGATAAGTCAGGTTTAGCTAGAAAAATCTCATCATTTTATCTGACAGCTCTTTTAGTGAAAATAACACGATATATAAAAGGTTGAAGTGTCAACAGAAAGAACATCTCTGAAAATAGAAAATTACTACATGGTTTTGAGTGAAGTGCCTACCAAATTCAGAGCATATAATTCATTTCCCATTTGCAGTCAGCATTACACTCAGTAAGTAAGTGCCATGCTTTTGGTAATTATCTTAACCTTCTGTCTGTCTCCCTTTTGTCAAAAAAAAAAATCATTGTGCTTTCTTTTTGAATAAATGATGTTATTGGCTATTCTTTCAGAATGTGTCTTTAATCTTGACCTATATGGTAGCAGCTGTAGTCATATACAGACTTTGGGACAAGCATACACTCTTACTGTAAAATTTTACTACAGTATTATGCAACTTCAGTTTAAGTACAATATTGTTTCTTTTTAATTTGTACAGTTACTTGTCTGGATACATGCAAATATTTCTATTCCTTACTAATTTAAAAGGTTGAAAACTAGATATCCCATGAGCTACAAAAACACTTAACCTCCTCTTCCCTGACAGCTATTAAAATGCCAGAAGTCAGATATTTTTCATCCTAATCCAAGAGCACTTCTAGGACTTCTGAGAAGTACAGGTTTCTCAGTGACCACTTTATGTTATTGGGATGTACATTTTCAGTAGCTTCCTCAGCTAAATACAGAGGTTAGCATTTAAAATCTGGCATTTAGCCTCAATTCTCGAAGATGTAAAAAAAAAAACAAAAACCAAACCAACCCACAAAACCCACTTAACTCAAACAAACAACAAACCCCACCAGCAAACAACTGAAAAACAAAGGGATGGAGAAGTCTACTCTCTCACTCAATGGAAATTCAGCAGTTGAAAAGTAACCTATATTGCCAACTCAGATGAATAAAATTTTGCTACAATGTTCTTTATTATTAGATGATTATCAAATTTCCAGCAGGCTGCTGGCAAAATCCATGATGCTCACTGACTGGAGAAAACAGTTACAGAAGCTTGGAAAAGGAATGTAAAAGAGAAGATAAAGCTGCTTGACTAGAGTAAGACTGCTTCAAAAAGCTGTTGGTCACCTTTGTACTGTTTCCCAGAGAAGAACAAAACTCTCCACAAGAAGCAGCATTAGCACTCATAGCAGCTATCTCTCATGCATGAAAAATCACAACTATGTCTCCAGAGAAACATGGGCAGGCTAAACTTCAACCCTCTGCTTAAATGAAAGGCTAGTTTGAAGATCCTCTTTTCTAAAAGAAGATTTCTGAACAGCTGTCTAAAGAACAACACTTGCTCTGCTTTCAGAAGCAGGATTTGACAGAATAGCTCATATAACCCTTGAGAAACAGAAATAAGCAAGACTGTAAGCATTTCATTTCATAAATACACTTTATCTTGAAGAAATGAAACAGAGATGGGGGCAGCACCCAATAACTATTTAACAATACATCTTTTGAGTCACCTAAATATTATTTGCTCCCAACTAAGAATGGCAATACTTTGTCATGTTGTGTGCTTAACAAAGAAAGATGAGGATCTGTGAAACACTGGCTTATCTATATCAAAACACATTGCAACCAAAAGAATCTACTTTGTCACAATCTGGCTGCAATGTCCCTAATTGCTGGATTAGTTTTTCAGGGATCATACCAGAAGATGTTCAAAACTAACCACAATGGCTGGTAGTTCAGGAGAGCTTACTTGAGCTGTAAGCCATTGGACACACCACAGTTTGGTGAGTTCTCCATTTTTGTTCTCTTAGATATTCACTCATTTAGAAAATGTGTGATTATGTGTTGAGACATCACTGAACAATATGCAAATCAATGAGGAAAACTCACAAAATATAACAAGCTAGAAAGGAAATTAAAAGTGCTAAAAAAGTGCCTGGAACATGTTTTATAAACAATGGTAAAGCTGATAGAAATAGTTCTGAAAATTGCTCAAAATCAGGAGGCCAGCTAGAGAAGTGGCAGGATCCCACAGAGAAAAGGGGTGGAAGGAGCACTCCTGGGTAAGCCCATAGCAGTAGAAGTCATGAGATCTTTTTGTCAGCCCTCGCTGTTGAAGGTGTGGGGAAAGAGCTCAGAGGAGCCTCATGAGTTAGATTAATCTGGAAGGTGTCAGTTATGTGCTTGCACATCATGGCCAGCTGGCCTTTATCCCTCAGTACTGAAGGAACACAAATGTGAAATTATGTTAAATGGCAGGCTGAGGTGCATCAACAAACATTTTTTAAAATAATGTGCCAGAGTGCAAGTTCCATTGGAAAAAAATAGGATGTAAAAGAGATCTTCATAGGGATTATAGCCCAGCAAGTCGAATGTCCATCCCCATATGATGGCAGACTATATAACAAATAGTAAGACCACTGAGCATTAAAAGATTGGTGGGAAAAGATCAGCGTGGCCTCTGTTCACTGGCTGGAGGGCTGTGAGGGTATCAAAGAGCACACAGACAAAGGGAATCAAATACACAAAAATCTTGCAAAATACTTTCACAACTTTTCACACCAAAGTCCAGCCAGAAAACTTAACTTATTAATGGATTGGAAGAATTGTCCTTTCACTACCTGAAATCTGGTGAAACAAGAGGTAGAAGCTTGGAGATTACTTTTCAGAGATGAAAGAGTCAACAGCAAGTCCTGCAGAGGCACACTTTGAGTCCACTTTTATTCAGAACTATTACTGATGATCTAGAGCAGGATTCTGATGATACTAGGGTCTTTGAATTCTCCCCAGATCAGTTGTTAGTCTGCCTGGTAGTCTCATTCATAGTGCCTTCTGCCACTGCCCTGCTTTTCCCTGGTTCTTCTCTCCATACACGAAGGAGGACCAATGGGAGAGAGAACAGCGCAACCTAAATTCAAGGAATTATACGCTCATCTCTCCCAGTTCTGCTTTTCTGACTATCAGGTACACACTGGACTTAGAAACACAAGCATATATCAAATTGAATAGATTCACCTGCCAAGGGTTAATGAGTACCAGTACCTGAACACATATAAGCAAGCAGTGTAGGATATAAAACAATTAGAAATATTAAACAAAATAGCAGCATGAAAGAGAAGTGGAGCAACCCAAAGACCAGCAAAGAAACTTGAACTTAATGCAGAACATACAACAGAAATTTCCAACAGTGAAACAACTGGGAAAAATTACACTGCCAAATGAAACTTGCTAGTTTTCAGCATCACAAATGAAACAGAAAGAGGGGCTGGAGATGAGGGCTTGCATCAGGACTTAAAAACCCCCAAGTTTTAAGTCCATCATAGGCCAAAAAAAAAGAACACTACTGTTTTACCATCTACAGCAGCCTTAGTGCTAGCCATTGCATTTATGATTGGAAAGCTGAATGGCCAGACAAAATGAAACAAGACTGCCTAACATAGTTTGTCAGTTTTGCATGTTAGTTATGTACATGATGTAAAACATCACATACATAAATCTAAGTTGAGATTAAAATTGTATATATTATCTCTAGTAAGCTGAAGTTGTGAGTTAGGAATGAGACAGGATATACACACCAATATGCAACCATTTAATGAGCATTCCAATGAGAGATTTAGAGATTACCTCATGTGTAGAAACTCAGCCTTTAGCTGGACCAGAGTGCCAGGTAAAAGTCATTAAGACCTCATCTAGTATGGGTAATACAGCTGTTTTCAGATGCATCAGATCTGCCTCCCTCCCTTTTTCCTGTATGCAGCCTTCTTATATAATATCTATTTCCATTTCAAATTAAGTCTTTATTTTCAACATCCCGTACTTGGAATATTACATAAAGTCATAGCATATGGACCATGGCTGGGAGTTCTACTTCTCTGCATTCATATTTATAATTTATACCAACCTTATACAAACAAGCAACAAAACCATCTTGGGAGCCAGGTTAAGCTGGCAGAATGAAATCCTGAAGACCAACAGAAATTTCTACACATTCCATCCCAAGTTCAAAGCACTCCTCTTTTGACCTAATAATTCTGCCTCTTAGAGATGTTGATAGAGGCCTTCCAAAGCAGCAAGCAACAGAAAAGGGAAGCAGATTAAGTGCACAGAGCACAAATTCACTGCATAAATGTACCCTGTCATATAGTGGCTAAATATATATATCAGCTGTATAACTCTGTGGGACCTGAACTCCCAGCTTCTTTACCAGTTCCAGGCCACACAGGAGAAGCATCACTAAGGAAAATCTCTGAGCTTACTAGTTCAAAATACTGTCAGTTGCAATGCACAAAAGGACACTGATCAAACTCACCCTCTTGAATGAAAAGTAACATATAAGGGAAGGAAACAAAAACTAAGAATTTTCTGCTAACAGCAACTTTCCTCATCTGTTATTAAGTGCAAAATAATTGATGCACCAAGAAGAAGCTTGCTCCCTCAGTTGAGGTGAGTAAAACAATCCTTTTCAAAACAACAGAAACACCTCAGCAAGAGTATTAGCACGAGGACAGGAACGCAACATACTAATTAACCTCAGGATAATTAAGCCTTTTCACTCCCTTCTAGAGTAAACAATTTATTCTGGTCAATTATCAGATCACCAGGATTGGACAAATGAGAAGATAAGCTGCTAACAACAAGAATTACCCAGCAAATTTCTTGGTCAGTGGTACAGCTTTTCTTCTTGTTCATCAAGACTGGGAATTAGTGAGAGGTGAATTGGAGTCCCAGTGGGGCAACAGCCTTGATGCTGGGCAAGCAAGGTTCATTAACAGCCGAAACAGACATGTTACCGACCCTTCTAGCCACGAATGCAAAAGCACAGCACCACAGAGGCTGCAATGAAAAGTCAATCCCATCCTGTTACAGACCTAAACCAAAAATAAATATAGGTCCTCAAAGGGTAATTAGTCTCCTCATACCAGTACATTCCACACAGAGTCCATTTCTGGAAATTTTGTTCTATTCTTCTGACCTTTATCTGTAGTTTTCTTAGGTTGGAGAGCTCCTTTAGCATATTCCTCAGGACAAGAAAGTAATATAGCTCAGATGCCCTCAACTGTGACTGTTATGTTCAGGTTATCATAACAACTAAAATTTGAAACTGTCTTGGGCACAAACTTAAAGCAATACTTCACAGCCAAATCCCTTTGTTTGTCCTTAAAGCAAAGGAATAATTTCACCAGAAACTGAAATTATCAAAATTATTTCCTTTTGGGCATCAACAGTACAAAAATGAGAGTGAGAATTTCTGACAATTTAGGTTTATGGTTTGATGCACAGGTATTAGCTATCAGAATTTCACATCACAATTAAAATAAACAAAAAAAGACACAAGCCTTCATGCAACAGACCAAATAATTTCTTCAAAATATCTTTCTTGACTAACTAGCAAGTCTTGAAAGTCTGTCCTAGACAATGGAAGAGGAGCTCTCCTCCCATTCCACATTGTAACATTATGCTCTGTCATTTCCATTCTACCAAATTTCTCCTTTTCTGCCAGAGGTACTCATGAACTCTTTTCAAACAATGTCATTTTAAAATGATAAACACAGGATGTGTAGACTTCTCCATGCTTCTATATAGTTTTCTTTAAATTCAGATAGTTTCCCAACGGTATACTTGATTCACTGGATTAGAAAAATCACAACTACTGTGACTCAGATGCTAGCAGACAGAAATAAAAGCTCTATGATCTTGAGGATTCACCTTCTGAGCATGTAGCTGAAGTGCCAGATTTACATCATTACTGACCATGTAAAGAGTGAGAATGGGGGAAAACAAGGATTGGCTATACACCTTCACCCACAAAAATGCACTCTGATACCTTCTAAAAATAAGGCACAGCTCTGAGGCAGGTAAAGGACTAGGGATGCACTTCTGCTTTCACAAACAACCACAAGATAAAGGTGATGCAAGCCACCAGTGAGATGAGTCAGAAGACAATCTACTACGGAATCACATCTCCAGCTGAGTGTAACATGTTCATAAAAATTTGAGATCAATTTTCTTTTCCTCCTACAGAACTCTTAAGAAACACGCAAAAAAAAAAAATCAACCCAAAACCCATGGCTAGATCTATTCCCATGGACAGAAACGAGAATGACATTGATGAAACCAACTTGCAGGTGGACCCATTCTTTACTACCACCATCTAAGACGTAAATTTAAACAAATGTCTGTTTCGCAGTATAAATTGGGCATTTAAATCCAGTGTTTAGGATTTTTGGTTTGGGTTTTTGGAAAAAACCAAGTGTGTTTATTTTGGTCAAAAGTATCTGTTTCTATTTCTTGTTTTCTACTTCAGTGACATTCCTTCTCTCAATACTCTTGGAATTAGTAACAATTAATTATAAATTAGTATTTGCCTATGTTGTTTTCTTACTGGCATCCAGGCCAGTTTTGGTGGGGTTTTGCCCTGTTTTTTTCATGTGCTCTTCACTCAATCTTCTTATACAAGTGCTTTCAAAAGCTATTGTTTAAGAGTAGCTTAAACACAGAACCTACTCTTTCTAGCAAACAACTTAGAATCCAGTATTTATCACAGTCACATACAGCATTTTATCGAGATGAAATTTAAGATTAGCCAAAGATCAAATCACAGCTGAGAGCTAAACTGCATGGTGCCATTGATAAGACTGTGCTTATTAAATGGCAATGGAGTACAAATAGTTCAATCTAACATCTCTGTCCTCATTCTTATAACTTACACTTTCCAAAGGCTTCTTAGCTCTTCCTGTAAAATATGACTGTTTAAAAAAGCTAAAGTAAGAAAAAAACCCCACAAAAACCCATAAGCCTTTTTCATCAAAGTTGTCTTGCAGCAGGAAGATTTATAGACTCAAAGAAAGCTTTCTAACAAACATGAATTAATTCTTCACAACTAACATGCTTTGCAAGCCCCACAGTTGTGGACTACGTTTTCCTTTAGCATCTGAGGAGAAGACAGTAAAATGAATATCTCAGCAGGAACATGAAAGGCTTCCTAATTGCAGAATTGGGTGAATATCAAAACAAGCTTTCTGCTGTAAATCAGGAGTCATTCTTAACACGGAAAAAACCAATTCTCTCATGCCACAATGGTGATTACTTCATCTTCAGAAAACTTGTGACCTGAAGTGTTCTTTTAGCTACAGCTGAGAGACAGGCTGAAACCCAAACAGTCCAAAGAGCTTCTGCACAGGAGGAAAGAACTGGTATAAATTCATAAAGGCTCTCTTGGAGCAAACAAGAGTTTTTATGCAGGTACCTCAGTAAGAATGGCAACTGGTGCCTTATTAAACTTTTGTATGTTACCTCTTCTATTTAGTATGGACTTCACCACGAAACTGCTTTAACCACTGGCAATGGAGAATGAGCAAAGTAATGCCATTCCAAAAACAGAAACTTGTCAAAGGAAATAAAAAAAATTCTTCAATGAATGAGGATGAATTTTCAGAACACCATATGTAACCTAAAATACAATCCAACACACCCTAGGGGAGGCTATGGAAACGTTCTGAAAAGCACTGTTCTTGTTGAAATGGACTCTTCACTTTTCCTGGGAAGTACTAGATTGCCTTGTACACAGTATTGCAAGGTAACAGCACAGGCTATACCCACTACTGCTCAGTGCTCATAAGCTACTTTGAAGACTGATAGTGCTGTTACCTAAAAATGACGCTTGATAATGTGCTTCAAAAACTCTTCCACAAATTGTGAAGTACTTGTTTGTTTACAGCACTGTAGAAGAATAATTATGTGTAACCCAACAGGCTGCTCACAGTGTAAGTCAGATCAGCTCCTTAAACAGGCTTAACTCATGTACTGGCTTTTTAGAATAGCTTTTATGCTGAACATTAATGAATGTGGCTTTAAAAAGAAAAGAGTACTCACCCTGTAGAGAGGGTGGCATTTGTCCTTGAAACATGGTGCCAAACGAGCATAGATCTGCAGGCTATAGTAATAACTTGCCAGCTGGAGAGATAACGCAGAATGTAATTGCTTTTCAAAGCATTTGTTGGCATCTACCACCTAGAAGAACGAAAGCATTAATTTACATGAAAGAATTAGCAAGCATACAACATTAAGCGTACAAACTTTCTAAAAAGCTACTTGCTGTCATTTAGAAATAGCTCTGACTATGCTTTTCTGGCACAGAAATAAATCAGTAACCTCCACATATAAAGACAATTCTACATTATGGTGGGTTTTTTCCCCCTTGCACAAACACCTAACTAAAATGTTTTTCCAACTACACTATTGCTGCTTCTATACCACAAAGTTATTATCCATATTTCTGAGTTACATTGGAATTGTCAGTCTGGTGGCCCAACTTCTATTTTAAGTAAGAAATGTGTCTCTTCACCAGTGCCATGCTCAACAGACTGTCCAATGGCACTTGTTCAGTTTCCTTAATATGTACCAGCCCACTCAGTAAAAATGTGTATTAAATGAATTCAAATGCTTAAGATTTTAAAATCTTAAGGAAATGAAATTTTCTAATGGAATTCTGAAATGCTATGAATAGTCTTTCCTGGCAAAAACATACAAAGTCCCTATCAACATACCTGTGGCAGTGCAAGTAGATAGGCAAGAGACAAGGCTGCATCCTTTGGTAAAGCATCACTTGCCAGTTGTAGCAGAACTGCAACACACAGGGAGCAGACACAAAGTTTGGATTACTGACCTACTTGGCCTTGAGAGCTAGCAAATGAAATGTTTTCAGGGCAACTGTATTTTATTAGGCACTAGCTTGAAGCATTCCAGACATACTTAATTAAAGACTTATCAGTGCAATCCAGACAGAGATAATATACAATTAAATTGCAGCACAGCTTTACCTTAACTTCCAGGCAAAGCGTTTGATGCATTACCCAAAGAACAATGAGACTATGCAGCAACAGATGCTAAACAAAGCCACCTGTACTGATTTCCAAGAAGTAAATATTTTGCTTGTAAAATCAAGGAAGTAATGTAATGTATGGGTTCAAAGATACCAAGAAGAGGAATGGTACAAAACATCTTGTCTTCAAGCCTGAGCTCAAATTCCATTATCAGTGAACACAAAAAACCATATTAAAAAATTCTGCCTTAATTAAAAACAAAAAGTTGCAAGTGTCATAAGAAACACCAAAACTAGGTTCTGCCACATACTGGAAACAAATATCAGTACTACAACAACTGAAATAAATTCATCAAAGTTAAGTATTCTGACTATAAACACATATAGTTCTGGTAAAACTGACACAAAAATCACCTGCTTTTCGTACATTATAGATACCAAACTTTGGGGGGGTTTGTTTCCATTGTTATAGATTACATTATTACTAATGTTATTATTAACGATATTATTTCATAGGAAGAAGCTATCTTCCAGCAACATAGCTCTTTGTTTATTTCAAAGAAGTCTCAAACACCTGTATTCCCACATTACATAAACTCCTCTGCAGGGCATGCTGGTAAAAACCCGATTCCTTTATGCACACTCCCCCAGTGAATTCTTTGTTCCAAAGAATGACTTATAAAAGGCTTGAATGACCAATTACAATTTTCAGATTATCATTAATTTGCCATCAGCCTGAAGTGGATTTGCATGCTGGCCCTCAGCCAGATACAAACACTAAATTTCTGTGTGACAAGTCATCACAGAAGCTGCTACATAAGCCTGTCCAACAGCCCCTATCCTTTATGCTTCAAATTGCTTTTACTGTGCAAGAAACACGCAATTGCTGCTGACAGATTCTTTCTGCTACACTCTAAATAGCCTGTATGCTGTCCAAGAAAAGAAAACTCCATAAATATCTAATATTAAAATCATGATGAAAATTGCTGGTTCCTCCTCTGATCACAAGCAGTTGCTTATGTATTCTTACAACCACCTCTAGTTACAGAGAAAGAAAAAAAAAAAAAAAAGTTGGAGGGAAGGAAGAGTTTCAGCTCTACTCTCTTTTCCCTTTCTCTCCAGAATTAATGTTAGTAAAACCTCTTGAATACACAATAAATTATGGGTTGTCTTCCAACTTAACATCCCCAGCACGACAACTGGCACACTTGCAAAAACCGATCTTAACCATTAGGATAGCAATAATTACAAAGAACATAGCAGCAATACAGGGCTAGAAAACAATATGATTTTCTTTACACTTTTGCATAAAGTGTGACACAATGGCGTCCCAACTGCCAGAATGTATGTAAGAAGGAAGAACTGCCTCTACTGCCATACCTTCTGAGAAAAAAAAATTCCTTTGTACTGATTCAATAAATTTAGTGCATGCTAGTGTGTTCATGATAGGTTTTCATGTATCCATACTTAGATGTCCACTTTATATACACACAAATACGTGTATACACAAATTATTTCATACAGCTTTCTGTCTCCCAGTGAAGCCCTACAAGAATCCTCTGCAGTCTAACAGAGCTAAGTTCAAATCACAGGCTCCAGATATTACCAGGATGCCATTCTGTCCTGTCATGTATCTTCACAAAATTTACAGGAACTTAATGTCATTTCAGACCACTGCCAAATCTGAAATTTGCCAAAGGGATTAGACATTACAGGGTTGGCAAACCAGGGAGGGCAGGCAATGAAAAGCAAAATGCCAATGCTGCTGTCCCCCTGCTGTCCCACAAGCACAGCTTTCTCAGGAAAACACAAAACTATTTAGATTTTACAAATATTTCCAATTACTCTGCAGGTCTTTATGCCACAAGCCTGTTTGAGAGGCTAACTATTGAAAAAAATGGTTTATTTGTGAAAACTAGAATTTCGCAATACCTATAAAGTTTCAACTCACTTTTCATGGATTTTCTTCTGAAAAAAAATGCAGAAACTGCTTTGAGTCTTCAAATGTTCATTTAGCACATGATAAAATCTCAACAAACTTAGCAGTATATACTGCAGTTAAACAGCCATATCTACAAGTAACTACAAAATCATGAGGGACATTAAGGTACTGTTTGCTCTAAAACCCTTGAGGATTAATAGATACGAACGACTGTCTTGGGTTTACTCTAAGTTTAGAGCCTAAACTGGTTACAAGAATATACAGCCATCATTTAAAATCACATCTTCAACCTCCTGATCAATCCCTAAGGCCTATGGAGAAAGAAAACCTCAATTAAACAGAGATGCACAACATGGCCTCAGCCACACCAAGTCTGGATGCACTATCAGCCCACAGCTGAGGAAGAGTGCTTTACTGGACTCACAGAGATGAGTGTTACCGTTTCACTTGGAAATACTCAGTTTACCACCTATACTCAGATAGCAAGGACAAGAAAAGTCAAGGTCAAAGGCTTGTAACACCACCAAATCCACAAAAGCAGCAAAATATATTGAGTTTTATTACAGAAAGGCCAGACTCAAGGCCAGACTGGATAGGGCTCTGAGTAACCTAGTCTAGTGGAAGGCATCCCTGCCCATGGCAGGGGGTTGAAACAAGATGATTTTTAAGGTTCATTCCAACCCAAACCATTCTATAATTTGACAATGATGCACACTGTCTGTGAGGAAGTGTTTAGCCAGTCTCTCACACTGCACATGTCACTGTTGTAGTAAACAGAGTTTGATGCCTGCTCCAATCTCTCCTAAGACAAAGTGCCAAGTACAATGAAGATTTCTTTGCTAAACTGCATCTCCCTCCAGGTTCTTGTGTCCTTTTGATGAAGTTGAAACCTGCTGCTGTAGCTGTCCTAGAAGACAGCTAGACACAAACAGCTGGGATTCAAACTTGTCAGCAAAATCAGCTGAAATCTGCTAGCTTGCAGTTACTAGACCAGTGCAGTAGCTGACATCTCATATTAGCATTCAAGTTTTGTATGGCAAAATCCTCCCAAAAACGTACAGGAAGCCTGAAAATTATAAAAATGCAGAGTAAGTGGGATTCATATCTGTGTGATTTCTTAAACTTCAGCAGTGTACTATCAGTATGTACATTTAAGTTGCACATTCCTGAATGTGTTGACTCGTCATAAGGACAGTCATGAGAATTGACAAAGCAAAGCTTTAAGAAGGGGGAAGAGGTGGGATCCAATACTATTAATCCAGGGTTAAACACATCACAAACAGCAAATTATTAATCCAGTTATTTACAGAAAGCTATGTTACGCTTACGTTTAAGAACAGTTTACTGACTACCAAAAGGTGTAATATACAGTGGGACTGATGAGTCCACAGCCCATTTTTTCAAAGGAAAACACAGAACTCTGCTTCAGAGCACAGCTGGAAGGTCTCCTAAGTGAAACTCTGACTATAGAATAAAAGCAGTGGAAGAGAAGTATTAAATGGCAAAAATATTATGTTGCACACTTAAGAGGAAAGAGACAGGCACTCAAAAAACTAAAGCTGGAATATAAAATTTCTTTTCTTCTTCAAGCAGAAGTCTCCAACACTGACATTTCCATCTCAAAAGCAGCCACTGAATTGTAAACAGTCAGTTCCAATTACTCAAGTTCAAGCAGGAACTATTACCACAGACCTGCCAATTAAATCATTTTCCCTAAGAAAGCAATAAATGCTTTTTAATTCTTGCCCCTCCCTCCCCCTTTAAGGCACAGGAATCAAAGCTGAAGGCCTATGAGCATTCAGCATGCAACACATGAGATTTTAAGTACTGATTTTAAAGGATTTTTTTGCATTAAGAAAGCATGTAAAGAACAAAACATGCACATACCCAATTTATGCAAGCTGTTGCCAACCTTTTCTGATTCACAATGTTTTTGTATTAGAACTACACAGGTTATCTGTACAAATACCACATATTTCAAACTACTGTATCATACACTTGTAAGACAAATATGCTGGTTTTCATGAAACAGTTTGAGTAAATGTGTGGCTTATGAAGAAAACTTGGTCTTGAAACTTCTCATATAGCAAGTGATTTAATATACTCATTTTTCATGACAGAATTTACCACCAGTAATACATACATCTTCCTTTAAAAGACACTAGAAGCATGTAAATATTTAAACAGTTAATTTCTCAAACCAGCAAGAGGCATCCAAAAGGAAAGATGAACAACCACAGGTGGTTTTTTGCAGTTTGTCTTTTTTTAAAGAAGTGAAATTGTTTCACTTAAGAAATTATTAAATATAACCTACAACGTGTAAACATTTCGGAAGAAGACAAAAACTTCTGATGATTCCAGAAGCTGCAGTTAAGCATTAATTGGCAAATACAACGCTACAATGAACCTGAAATACTGAAACCTGGATACAGTGGCATAGAAACTGACCAAATAAATAACGCAGGCATACAGAGAAATAACTCATACTGGCTTGCAAATTCCCATTACCTGTACATGGTAATATTCAGGGAACCTTCAACAATTCCTCTTATCATTGCCAACCCACAAATAACACTTTCTGCTTATTTAATGACAACTTTCATTTTTGTAGTCTTTGCTGAGCAACTCCTCTGAACATTATCATTTCCCTTGAAAACTCTGCAGCTACTTCTAACAAGAATTCTTACCAACAAGAGCTGTGGAGCCAGATCACAATTCATGCAAAACACCCAGACAATACTTCAGATCCTTCTGTGCAATTCTCCATACTTAAACTCACCCACAGATACTTCTGTATTTAGTGTATATGGAGTGAATATATACCATATGTCCATACCTTCTGTAGTTGGAAGTAGGTCTTTTCCTTCGCTCTTTGTTTCTGCGAGTTTCCCTGTTCTCAACAACACTTCAGCAAAGCTTTCCAAAGAATTGTTCTGGTATGTTCCATAGCTGACTTCAGACTGGAAGTAAAAAGACAACTGACATATGCACTCTACACCTGCACTTTTATTTGGACCACTTGCATCACATGCAGTTGCTTACCTCAGTTCCTCCATTTGCTTTCCTTTGTTTAAATATGGATTCCTTCCTACTATGGCACAGAATTTCAAGTCCCACATATAATTAAAAACTCTGTATTTTCACTTGATTATAAGATTGCAAAAAGAACCTGCAGAGTTTTGTAACTGCAACTTACTTCTGCAACATAGGGATCATCAATTAGAGACTCATAAAATGGATGACAGCCTTGTTTTTCCACAGTAGAATTTTCTCCAGGCCCACTTTTTAATACATCTCCAAATTCTTGGCCCTGGGAAAAATAAGTATAGTTGAGCCTAGTTGTAAAAAAGTTCATAAAAAATCTGTAAACACTGTGCAGAAGGGAAACAACTGTAAATGAAAAGATCATTGAATTCAGTGGGGAGCAAGAAAGGAGTCATCTTACATAAACCAGTTCTGAAAGAAGTCCAGTATTCTTAAAAAAGGAAAGAGAATCATGTTCAAAGTAGTATCAGAAAAAATAGTATCACAGACATTATAGAAAATTCACTGAAATACAGAAAGTAGAAAAGAGAAACTGAAAAGGAACAGCTTTGAATAAAGATGACAGCATTTAAAGAGTGGTCTTTACTGTGCTTTGTTCCCCAATGTTTTAAAGTTCGGCCAAATTTCAATTAGGCCTTCTTAGACTATACTAAGAAAACAGGAGAAAACAGACTAGAAAGCAGTTTCAGACCACTTCCTTCATTGCGATTTCCTTGCAAACAGTCCCGTGAAGTCTGTAGTTCATTTATTGATTTGAGGCCTTCAGTTACCAGGTCCTACAAAGGAGCTGAGCTTTTATACTAATGTATCAGCAATGTGTAAACATCTGGAGACACATCAGCAATCCCTTACATGTAATGGCCGCAGGTAAGTTAATGATCTCTTCCACCACTGCCCATCACTGACAGCGTGCAGCATGGCTTTGGTAGTCAGAGTTGTGTTGGACAACACCTTCATGGTTTTGGATGTGGTCCAGTACAACAAATCGGCGGACTGGCCAGAGGACATGTTGGTTTCATCCTGTGACACATCCAACACACAATGCAAGGGTTAGACTCCTGCTATAATTAGGTTAATGACCTAAAGCCAAACGAATGCATTAGAGTTCAGGCACACTATATTAATAACACATTTGAATGGTCATTAATTCAGGAAGCAGCTGCCAAAAATAAACAAAAGACAAACCAAAAGTGATTTAGGAGTTTCACTGTGAAGTAAGTGGTGTGATCAGCAGAACATTTGGCCTCTTACTCAGTTATCACCCCTTGTTTTCACAGAAAGCACTGGTTTTCATTCCAAAGTTTACAATGACAATGTTCTACATAAATGTTGAATCTTTCCACTAAAATAATTACCTCTCTACAAATGTGAGGATCGAGTATACTAAAGTTAATCTTCGATAATTCAAGAAAGTTGATACTAGACACAATCTTGTATTTTTACAGCGGTAGCATTAATTAAGTTGAATTCCCAACAGGGGAAATGGTAGAGATGCAAATACACATCTTTAGACCAAGTAAAGTATCATCAAGCTTCGAAATTCTGCAGTTGACACACAAAATACTGAAAACAGCCAGCCTAAAAGACTGCAAGAACCTCAACCTTTTCTCAGTCAAAAACTGCTTCAGCAATACATGCACATATACCTTCTCTTAGTGTGAACTCAAACAAAATTCCATTCTTAAAAGTAGATATATGTTCCACAAATGAGGCTCTCTGCACCAGCTCTTCCTCATGTAAAGCATTTAAATAATACCCAGAACATATATGTTGTCTGATCTGTGCTATTCCAGTGCTCCAAGGTTTGTGTTAATTGCATGCTTTATAATGCGTGCACATTACTCATAAACATATAATTAGAGTACTGAGGTAAAAACAGTTTATGCAAAAAATTAGTATTTTCCTCCATATAGCAAACCTCAACAGCCATATGTTTATCCCTAACAACTCTACTATTAATTTCCCCAGACACCGAAGTATATTGAAATAGAAAAATTCTATCTGTGTAACTGCATGGGAAGTATTAGTTTACAACTTACTAACTCATGACAAAATATCAAACATGAAAGCCAAAGGATGCCAAGTCATGCTGAAGAGAAATACATTCCACTGTAACCTCAGAGGAAAAACGCATCAGCTTCAATAGGGTAGCATTTAATGTAGAAAACCTTATTTAGTAGCTTTTACTATAATATACAGTAAATTACTACCTCAAGCTGACCACTGAAGTAGCAGGTTCATCTTAAGTCCTTCAGCATTTGTATTAATCTTTTCTGAAATCATATTGTGCATTTCGCAGATGCACTAATGAACCAACTGGCTAAATTGGGAATTTCAGCTCTTGCTTCACCAAATGAAGAAAGTGCATGTGTCTTGGGGTTATGTNCAGACCTATCTCACCATTACTGGATCCCTTTTTTCTCCTACAAGGACCACCTCTACTCCAACAGAACTACATCTGCCCCTCCAGGAGGGCTCACTTTGGACTGCTTCCAACATCCTGACCAACAGGGTGTCAGGTCATATTCTGACTCTGTCAGGGTGCCGAAGATTTTCTGTTTGTTTTGTTTGCTTGTTTTTTGTACTACTACATTTGTATTCTTAATATTTCTAGTAAAGAAACTGGTATTCCTATTCCCAAATCTTTGCCTGAAAAGCCTTTAATTGCAAAATTATAATAATTTGGAAGGGGGGGCGGGTTGCATTCTCCATTCCAAGGGAAACTCCCGCTTTTCCTGGCAGATACTTGTCTTGCCAAACCAAGACAGCATGCCAAGCACAACCTGTCAGAATTTTTGCTACTCTGAAAAACTAAAACCAACTGAAAATCCCGGGTCTGGTGGCTTTGGGGGAGAATTTCTTGTTCATGTGTTTTTTAAATAAATCACTTTTAAGTATTTAGTAAGACAACATTTTGTAATTTATTTTAAATGTTACATAGAGAATACTAATTCCTCTCTGCCACCATTTCCAAGTAGCTGCTGCAAGACACCTAGCTGATTTTTCATGGAGGAAAAATAAATCAAACCAAACCAGAATAGGAAAAAAAAAACAAAACCCACACCCAAGCTGTCACCTGCTTTTGAGCAAAACACTTTTCTTTAAATCAACCTCCTTCAGCAGTGTGAAAACTAATGAGCCAACTTGTATCCGGGTGTGAATGCTTATGGCACTACTGCTATCAGATAAACTCTACTGGCTTTTGTTTAAAAAGAATTTCAACTCTTACAAGTAATTACAGTTTTTTTAGCACAAACAGAAATTCTGTATTCTGATAAGCCAATTTACTCTGTACCTGGAGCAGCAAGACTTCAGGTTACAACTTTTTGCTATCCAAAATCAATTTCTCACAAAAAGAAGCTATTTCTTAAATAAGGTTGGAGATCTCAAGAAAGCAACTTTAATTGTATCTTTACGGAGAAGTTGTATTTTGGGGGTTCTGAGAGGTGTTTAGGGGAAATTATTTTCTTCTATTAGCTCTTCCTGACGTCCTTGATAAAGTAAACACTTCTGATTAAAATTGAAATAGTAACAGCAATAACAAGTTATTAAATAGCAGCCAAATTAGCAGATTGAAAATCTGCTTGAATCTAAATGGTATAAAAAAGACAACCAACAAATTCTGAATCATCAAGTTAGTCTAAAATAACAGCTAAAATATTTATATATATAAATATATATATAGCATATGTTTATATACATATACCTTTGCTCCTACATACACCTATATAATTCCAAACAGTCTAATGAGAGGACAAATAACAAAGCCGACTGTTTTTGAGACAAGCCACACAAGAGACAGTAATAAATTAGAAAAATAGCATGGGTTTTAGGATTGGTTTTGGTCTTTATGGACAATTAGTCGAGGTGCAAGGATTAAAACATGCAAAAACCATGCACTGCATACACTTTATATGCTAAGAATCATTATACGTCAAGACTGTGAAGGAAGTGAAATGATGTAGAACAGAGTCTGTTCAAAAACAGAGCATCACACATTAGGTCTTCCTTTTCCCTTTTTGGTACTTCCATTGCCAAACAGGAATTTAAAATACTCTATTCACATAAGTGTTCATGTAGAATCTACATGTATTTTTTTCTTTTTTTGTGCCTTGGAGGCTTTTATATTGGGGATTTTTAATTTTTTTTTCCAGCGTCTGTTACAGCTATGAACCAGCTGAAGTGAAAACTTCAGTCCTGCAATGATAAACCAGAGCCTAAATGAGAGACTATGGAAAACATTCAGCTCAAGATGACAACACTAATATTCAGGAGTCACTGAATGTCCAGGCTCTTATTAGAGTGATAACATCACTGGAAACAAGTAACCCAGCCTTAAGCAGACACAATGCATTTGATCCAGCTGATGAAACACAGGCTTTAATGACTGCCTGAGATACACAGCAGTAATTAAGACAGCTGCTTAACACCTGCAAGATCTGACAGAGGACTAGACATTTTGGGGTATCAGCTAAAGGACAAGAGCATAACTGATCATGATTTTCCAATAATTTCTAACCAGCTGTGATAAAAATGTGTGACCTACCAATTTAATGTAACCAAATGTTCTAAGAGATCCTGTCTTTTCTCAGCTATAGTGCTTGGGAAAACTGGAAAAGCAAATCGACTAATGCTCTGTTAATCAGAAATGTTCTTTTCTTTAAGAAGTCTTTAAGAAAATCATTCTTATAATTTGAACATATTCTCCCCTAGAAAATACATCTGCTTTTCTATCAGGAGCTCATTTTCAGAAAAACTTTAAAATTAATTTCTCTTGAGTTGATGTTCCACTTTACAGTAATTACGCTTTCATATTCAGATATGTAAAAATAATGATTTATAAAAGATGAAAACATATTTTAAGTATTATGCAGATTAAACAAAGTCAAAGGTCATTTACAAGCCAACTGATTAATACTGTTTTGTGCTTATACACAACAGCATCTCATGACTAAGCATTTTATTTGATTTTAATAATTTTACCATAATATTCTGAAAGGCTTTTCATTAATCAAGACTTTAATCTTCTCACCAAGATATTTTGGTTGAGAAGAACAAGATTAGTTGTGTAGGCATTTGTAGCACACACAAGTAAAAAGGATGAGGAGGTAAAAAAGATGAGGATTGGTGAAACTTCACATTTTGCTTAAAAACAATCTGGTACATTGGAATCATCATAGCTTCCAAAGGATAATTTCTCAAATAGTTCCATGAGTTCAGACAACAGTGACAAGCTGACACAAAGCT
The DNA here is from genome assembly GCA_013399915.1 of Illadopsis cleaveri. Taxonomy (NCBI): domain Eukaryota; kingdom Metazoa; phylum Chordata; class Aves; order Passeriformes; family Timaliidae; genus Illadopsis; species Illadopsis cleaveri. Next base: position 724,288 of record VXBB01010352.1, on the reverse strand, counting down.
TGTGCAAATGCATTAGCTCCTATAAGATAATGATGTGCATCTTTATCACAGCATTCATTAACTTCTTTTGGATTAGGACCACCAAAAACTTAGAGAAAAGTTATGCTAAAGTCAACATGACTGCAACATTAAATGAGCCATTTCTAAGCAGTCTATGTATGTGTGTATATATATATATCTATACATATATAGCCAGCTCCTATCAAGATTTCTACAAGTTTTAGGGGAAAAAATTGGGAGGAAAAATTGAATAAAAACGAAATTATATTAGAATTTTCTAGGGAAGAGTTCACCAAGAAAAAGCCAATGAAAAAGTATGACCAGCTAGTGATGTTGGTTGACATAAAAGAAGAAATGGTAGTGGAGACTAATAATTCAATGCTAGACAAAAGTAAGAGGGATAGACAAAGGTCACTAAAGATTTAAAAAGCAAAACTGACACACTTATAGATAGGTATTTTGAATGCAACAGAAAAAGGGATGCCCAAACACATGTAGGCCAGACCTTAATCAAGTCAAAATAAGAAAACTTATGCTTAGAGCGCCAGTTTGAAAAGGTATCAGTGAGAAAAAACAACATTTGTCAATTCCCTGAAATAATGATTCTATAAGTTAATCAGGATGTAAGTGAAAATGAAGGAGTACAAGAAAAGGGAGAAAAGTCTTCCAATTAGTTTCTTTTTTTTTTTTTTAAGAAACTAAAATTCACTGCAAGACAATGAAGGTGAAGCACACGGAATCAGATGAAGTGTAACTACAGGGATTGCAGTTATGGGATTCAGTGAAGTCAGAGAAGCTGAGTTATTGAATATATTGCTTTTCAAACACTGCAGATGTCTGTAACAAAGGAAAATTTATACAGTGAGTAAATTTTTGGCTATGTTTCCTTCAGTGTCATTCCAAGAAATGAAAAAAGCTATAAATCCCTATTAAGTCAACTGGGAGAGAACAAAATGAAAAAATTAGCAAATATACAGAACTTTATTTCCTAATGTAACAGTCTGAAACACGACATGCCAAGGAGCCATATTAAACAAAAGGAAAATACACCTCAGTGTAGCAAAATACAAACTTGTCAGGTCAATTGTCTACCTACTTCTAATTCTGAAGAGACAATCAACCACAACTAAGGGGGGTGAGGGGGGAATGAAAGCTTTATTGGAGAAATTTTTGAATGTCAATTCTCCAGCATAATGAAAATTGCTTCCAATATGCAAACTGAAATGATAGGGAAGTTAATTAGTGAGTTTACTCAACTCTGATAAACCTTTGAATAAATTTCTGAATAATTTATATGCATGTCTAATTGTTCTGCCACAATATAGTGCTATAGCACAGGAAAGGTGATGCATAACAACTTCTTATAGACATTAAAATATTGTAAACATGTGCATCCACACCCATATCAATTTTATAAACTTCTACTTAATAACCTCCTGCTCCCAGAGATGCAACCACTGATTTCCAGAAAATGAAAAGCATTTGTGCCAGTGAAACAAACCTGTTCTTCATATTGATGATTCTGGCAGACACAAAATGTTTGGCCCTCTCCCTCTGAATACTGTTAACAGTGCTGTTTTACCTTCCTGCCATTTATTTCTATATATGCAATATGTATGTCTAGATATCCATGTATGTACATACATATACATGCACATATATATTTATACACACATATACACATGTACATACATAAAAACCATGCACAAAATATGGATATATGCTCCAAGGAGGCTGGAACTCACATAATTTCTCAAAAAACCACCCTATGCAACATGAACCTTCCCTTTCTTTCCCTCCCTTTTTCGCCACTCGCTTTTCATCTCTTCTTTCCTGTATCTCTTTAAAGTTTTTGACCCCCTCTCCTCACCCCTAGATTTATCACTCACCTATTTAATTAAACAAAAAACAGAGAAAAGAATAAATTAAATACAGAATTTTCCACTTCAAAGACTATGAAAACCATTCCTGTTTTCATAAATAGGTAAATAATTACATCTTCTTTAAAGAGAGAAAAGTACTTGCAATTGTGCACATACAGACATAAAATAGAAGACATAAAAGCAGAAAGAATAATAGAAGACTTGTTTCTTGTTGTCTTGCCTGTGGAACACTCAGTGTTCCTTCGGATCTTACACATAAAAATAATTTCACATGCAATATATGAACAATATAAAATAACAAGTAATAAACTTCATGATGCACAGAACTAAGGGGAAAAGTAAGTTTAATTCAAAACATTTTTTGGTTAAATATGTATTTCAGGTTTAAAATATTTTGTTTTGCAACTGGGACAGATTTAAATATATATATATAAATGTCTATTTTAATGTAAGCTTTGTTGCACTTTTCCTGCCTCTGGGTTTATAATTTTTTCAATGGTGCTAAGACCATGTAGGAAGAAGCAACTAAAAATCAGAACGAAGTACAGATGCCTAAGCAAAACCTTGAACTTAATCTAACAACAGAAAGTAGCATATGTCTAATGTTGCTCATTTGATCTAGTAAGCAGACAGGTGTTGCTAAAAACTCAAATTTGGTTCTTCACAGTAATGCAGAACAAAGTCATTATTACTTTTAAAATTCACATTAAAACTTACCTCTGTATCCTTACTGATCAACAAAGAAGGCCCAGAGATATTTGAATTCTCACCTCCTTCAGAAGGAAGAAACTGGTAATTCACAGCCTGATATAGAATCTATAAACATGAAATAAATATTATCTTTTGCCAGTCAAATAAGCCAACTAAAGAATTATGACTGATTTCACAAGAAACCCAAGAAACTGTGCCATAAAGGCTTCTATGATAGAAAAGGGTGCAGGAGAAGATGCAAAGAAGAAAACACAGCATCTCTGACATCCTCTCACTGTTGTAGTCGCTAGACATAATTACTTTCCCTTCTCCATGAATTTTGTGCAGTATTTTTCCCACAATCTAATGGGGTTTTTTTTAAATTTTATGTACCATGGTGTACAATGCAGAATAAAGAAATGTCATGAAAACATCCATGATCTGAACTGAGACTCAAAGGCATTGGGCAATTCCACAAAAAGAAGTGTTCCACAGGACAGCAGCTTTGTGAGCAGAAGTTCTGCACAGAACTTCCACCTCCACATGTTGCCTGTATTCCCAGAGACACTGCTGTTCAGGGGATTTTTTAAGAAAAAGGCTACACACTAGCAGCTGCCTTAATCAGGCTGCACATGGGCTGTAGCTATGACTCCCTTCTCCCCCATTCTTACATTCTGCATCCAAAGACCTCAAAGATGTTTCTGTTACACAATTATAAATCTGAGAACATTGTGAACTCTTAGACAAATAAGACAATTATGAACTCAAACAAGTCACAGTATGTAGGCCAAGCCCCAATTACAGTGAACAGAAATTTAACATTTTGACAACCTAAATTACTGCCCTTCAGTTTTAAATAAAACTTTTGCTATGTCACCTTGAAATAAGTTGCATTTAAATGTCACAGTTATGTGTTCTCACATATATACTGCGATCAGCTCAACACCTAAGATGTGATTCTATCAAGTCAGTCATTGCAGAGTTAATAAAGATTGCTCAGACACAAAGCCTACTGTAGTTGTTAAAACCATTACATCATTGAAATCTGTGAGAAAATCATTTCATTGCATATTGGGTAAAAATCATAAAAAACATAGAAAAAACCCTTAATAGACATTTATGTGGGCATTTAATGAAGTTGCATTAAGAAGTATAAATACCTGGAAAATATTTCAAAATTTCATCAATTGCATTTGCAAATAAAATGTTTAAATCAGGCAATCAATAAAGAAATTGAAAGATAATTTAAAGAAATTATCTTTAAAGACATTTTAAAGAAATTAAAAGAGAGAGAACACAACTGCACTTCTACTTGAGAAACCAATTTATCACAAAAAACTGCTTAGAAAGAGACCTCATTTGCTGAAATACAACAACGAAAGTAGAAGAGTAGAGCAGAACAAATACAAATATACTGGAGGGTAGAACTTAAGGGATCAAACTTGAAAACGAGCTCAAGTCCCCTTTACTTTGGTAGGCATTGAACTTTCAGGAAAGAGGCTCCAGAAACAGGTACCTGGGTTTGCAGTGAGCTGCTCACTGCCAGCAGCGCCTCGATGGCACTGGGGGGACAGTGTGTCAGAGCAAAGGCCATGAGCTCCTGGCGCATCCCCAGGTCCTGGAAGCCTTCTGATTGCCCAAGCTGACTGCACACTTCCCAGCTTTTAGAATAACCTACAAGGGAACACAAAACACACTCCCTATCACAAGTGAAAGGAGGATGCTGCCCAGTTCTTACCCGATGAGATAGAGGCATGTGGTATTCGTGTCAAGGCTTAACATCCCCTGAAAAGGGAACCATAAAGGCTCCATAAAACAGAGATGTTGCTCAACTTTAGACTGACCAAATACATAAAAGACTAATTTTTATCATATTGTAGATAACAATAAAATAGCCATCTGTAAGCTTACATCCTATATTTTTCCCTAGTACAATAAGAAAATCATCATTTATTTCAGAGCATGATGTGGAGTGACTGTAAAAAACAAAGTATAAAATATATCACTCAATATATTAAAAAAATCTCAATAAATCTTGTATTTTCCCCCCTCATTCTCAAAGCAGAAAAAAAGACCCAAAGAAACAAAAATCTCATCTTTCTTAGTATCTTGACACATGTATTTCATTCAACTCCACTCATACTATCACATACACAAATATATAAATATCTTAAATAGAAAGACTTCTAAAAGACCCACACTTTCTTGCTAGCAGCAGTGACATGGTTTTACCTGAGAGGGCGACAGTGTAGAAAGAAGTAGAAATTGTGGTTCCCAGAGGCATACAGAAAAGCTCCCTGACGTTACACATCCAGTAGCTCAGTACACACTTATTCCATGCAATATTTGCTTTATGTGTCTCTGTTCAATGTCAGTGTACTTCCACTAACAAGATGTAACTGCTACTTCAATGAAATGGAACAATCTGAAGCACCACACCCCACAGTCAGACAAAAGTCAGAACTCAGATCTCCACCATCATCACCTCATGCATCCCCTATTTTTTCACTTCACCTGTGGCCATGAGCTCCTGGCAGTGCATACTAGCTGCTTTGTAGTCCTGGAAACTGAGAGCCTGTTCCACTAAAAGGATTAAAACTTGACCTTTTCTCTCCATCTGATCATCTCCTGTAAGAAAAAAATCAAACTTTTTATTAGTTATTGGAATGAATGGTCAGCTTAAACTTGATACTTTAGTTCTTAAGAATTAACTATATACCACAACATGAAAAGCCCCTCTTGAAACTGAAACAGAAATAAAATTACATGCTTTTTCCTGAAGGAAGCAATAAAAGAAGTAAGCATTTAAAAAAACCATTGGCACCGTAACTCGCAAAAAACCCCAAACCAATTAGTATGTTATGTCAAGGTTAAAAAAAAGAAGTTTTTGAAAATTGTACTTATGTGATGGCCAAAGCATAGGTCAAAACTGATATTTAAGCTAAGGGACATATAAATCAAAATCCTGACACTGAAAAAAATAAAATCTATATACTGTAATACAAGAAAAAAATTGAAATGTTTGTTTTCTTATAATATACAAACACCCATTTTAAACTGCCACTTCAGGGCTCCAAATAATGCACAAGATGCAGAAAATGCAAGCATTTAAAAATCCCTAACCTCATAAATGGAGTGAGTAGAACGGAAACAAATTTTTTCACCTCATACATCTGTCTCAGTCACCAGACCATCTGGACAATGCCTCTTCCACTAGTTATGAATCAAAAGTTACACTTTAGATATTATGGAAGACTTCTGACTGAAGTTTCATCAAGAATCTTTGTAGAAAGACGTCTTGACCTCAATTTTAATACATCAGCATTCACAGATGAAAATCTAATGAGACAGCTCATCTCCTTTTCAAAGTCAGTTGTAGTTAATACAAATAACATTTATACCTGTCACTAGTCATCTACATTTTTTTAAAGCTTTTTTCAATTTAGAGTGAACAATTTGCTGGCATTAGTTTGGCCAGTCTTGTGCTCAAAATACTATGTATGTCCATGCACTGTATGAGAAGGTGACAAAACATACACAGGAAAAATAATCTATTAATTTAGGCAAGAATTTTTAGAATAAAAACAAGTGGATTTTTTGAATGCAAGGTTCTTGCTCATGCTTCTCCTCTATTATTAAAAGCAATTTTATGCAGTGTTGTTACAGTCATTTGAAAAGGGCACTGGTTTATGAAACTGTATTACTACAACTTGTGAAATGCAAATATTTCAGAAGGTTAAACAGATCCAGTTTAGAAAACCATTTAAAGAGTACATGTTCTTAAATTGCATAGCTGTTATTTTTAGCACCACTTTGCAGATCCATCACCATAGACAAAGCAAATTTCATTTTAAAGCTTTCTCAGAAGGAAAAGCTGTAGCAGTTGCACTACAGTGACATTCAGGCAAGTGAAGTTACCCTAATTACTGAACTCAATCAAGCCTTCCCTAATTCCTGCACATCACAACCAACTCAGCTGGGAGAACAGGTTAGCTTCCCATCATTTTATCTCCCAGCCTCCTGCTCAATACACTGCCAGCACTCAATGTTGCAAATTAATCACATTCAAGGCTCTCCTGTTGGAAAATTTTGCCCTCTGGAACCTGGGAACCTCTCATTCGGGCAAAAGCAATTACAGATGACAAAGAGGTGCTTCTATCCTCACAAGCTAAATGTGAACTGTCATTTCTCTAAGCCAGGGACACGTACTTGCCACTCACCTCCTGAAGCCCACTTCACCCTGACAGCTTGACTTCTTACAGAGACATCTGACTAAGTAGCAGACACAAAAGAAAAGTCAAGAGAAACAATCAAACTATTATGCCTCAGATTTCAGACAAAATAATCACTGCTATTTATGCCCACTTAAAAATCAGTGGGATTGAAGGAAAGAAAGAACACTTGGACCAAGGAATAGTTTCTTTAACTGTGCTTGAGCAGCTGTATGGTATCAAGTCCCCCATCCCCAGTGTTTCAGCCAAGGATTTTTGGTGCAGCAGGATACGTCTCTGCATGTTGTACAAAAGTGCACGTATAAAATATAAGGGTAACTTTCCTTCCAGTCCATGGCTATACTTGCTTATCTTCTGTCCACTCACTGACATTTCTATTACCTTGGCACTCACTGTTATGGCACAGAACCACCACTGGCTCCAGGGGTACTCAGTGAATCCCTGAGTGAAGACTTTTTCACACACCTTTCATTAACCATGCAGTAACTGATAATGCTCACTGCTGCAGTTTAGTCATTGTCTTCTATTCAGACATAGGAAAAACTCACTGTTTCAGCTTTGTAACACATTGTTTGATGGCATTTTAATAATAGTCTTATAAAAGGAAAAGTTTTGAATTCTAAATTGCCTCCCTTGCCATTTTAACTATCCATGACTTAAAACCAAGACAGGAATGAAAAAATTCTTGAAATGGTGACCTGATTATATTACATAGTAATTCTGTTTCAAGCCTTAATGATAACCCCTGACATACAGACTGAAATCAAATTCAGAAACTGGAAAGTGGAAAGGGATAACGTAAATGATTCTGAGGCTCTAATAAGAATAACAAGAGAAAAAACATGAAAGCTCAGAAATAATAGATTTAAATTTTTTTGCTTGAGAAATAAAGGGTTTTCAAATACTTTTTAAAAGCTTGGATCCAAACTGGCTTATATACAGAAAAAAGCTTATTGAAATACCTTGGGTAAGATGCATGCATGCATTTGTGAGTGGATAAAATAAAATTATCCTGAATGAAATCATGCCATCAAAACTTAGAAATCAATGATATCAACATCCATGACACTTCAGAAATTCCATATCACTTAGATTTAAGAGATCTAGGAGAACCATCTACATAGTTAATTCCAAATGCAAGAAAGTCAGTGTTAAGAAAGATGGTTTTCAAAAATAAGCTTTTACTAAGGAATCTGAGCAAAGTTTAAGCTGCTAGATTCACTTATGGATATTAAAATTAAATAATGGAAGTCGTGAGAAAAGAGAATAATGGAAACATTTCTAGAGAGCCTGGCAAAGGAAATGATCAATTCTCAGTAGATCTGATACTCAGTAAGAGTAGAGAAGATGCTCATGATTTCTGATACAGAAGCTTTTTTCCTACTTTTTTTCCCACACATCTACTCAAGCAATTACATAAAGTGAATTATTTACATCCATTCTTAACAAAGAGCATGAATTAAGTGAGGATTGCAAGACACAGAGCAGCTCCAGCCCCCTGAGCAGGTGCAGATTTTCTGGCTGTCATGCTGAGCACATTCACCCTCACTCACTTTACCCATCTGTGAAATTAAGATAACAGTTGTGGGCTTACTTTACAGAGGTAGTGACATGAGGCTTAAGTAGAGTTCACTGTAATTAATCAAATACTTTAAAGCAATTAAGAAGCTAGCTGATACATTGTTACCTAAGCAAGATTTTAACTTTGATAACTATGAATATAAATTCTATTACTCACTTTCAGTGCTGCTCTCTAAGCAAACTGTATTCAGAGTACACAGTTCACAAAGCTCCTTAATAATGACTCTGTGCAATCTACCCATGCATCCACAATAAATGCATTCTTTTAAAATTTAAATTAAAATATGTATGTTTTTAGGATTTTATAGGCTATTACATATAATAAAACACAGCATATGCTTTATGCTCTATATAAACACAGATGTAAAAAATTTACATAGACATGGACAGATGTAGCAAGCAGGTCTTTCCCAATCAGTAATTATACAGGGTGGAGTGGCAGGGGAAGTGAAGAGGGGGTAAATACTGAAACAAATTCCTCCACTGAGCAGACAAAATACAAGACAACACTACAAATTGAATTTGGAACAGAAGGAACCACAACTTCAAACATGCACAATCAATACCAGTATGTATGTTCCAGAGGACAAAATCAGAATTTCTTACACAGCAAAGGGGGCTCACAGATCAGGGTAATCGTGTAAGCAGTGAAAACCAGTTAAGGACAAAAATCAAATCTTTCTCCTGGCAGCATTTCATCTAAGTCTACATTAAATCCATAAAGTTAAATCCCCTTTTTCAATATCCACACCCATCTCAAAATGTCTCAGTAAAACCATTTGCTTTCATCGTAAGCTGTTAGAAATCACAATATCCTTCCCCAATAGTTTTACACCTGCAAACAAAGACTATCTGTACTAAAACTGCAGGGAAGGTTTTCCTTTCCTAATATTAAGTTTAAAATAAAATAATTCAAAAATCTTAGAATCTGTATGCATGATCTGTTCTTTTGTCTATAAGCTAATTTGTGAAACACCAGTGTTTGTCATCACACGATAGGGCTACCAAGTCCTAATATAACTCTTCATCATATTAAAAATAGTATTAGTAATATAAATGTTAATAATTAATTGTTACTTAGTAACTTAAATTACAAGTTGACAGTTACATAAATACCTTTTCTACATGTCTTGTTTCAATTTATGTTTTTAATCTCTACCATCAAATTATACAGCATTATTACAGACTGATTAAGGCTATACCAGCATTACACTTGAAATCTGTTTTCAAAGGTATTAATAACCTAGATTTTCAAATTATAAGACTCTTAAAATTCAGTGTAAGGTTACCTATTCTATCACTCATCAGAGGTACACAGAGGACCCAAGAGTAACGCTCTACAGCCTTTCTTAAATAATTTGGAAAAATATTGTATTTACACACATTATTTGAAACAATGACAATCATGTTTCCTTTGTATGCCACTGGGTAATCTGCTGGATACTTGTCAATGGGCTAGAGAGTCAGGCACAAAAAATTTGCAGTAACAGTAATATGCTGTTTACAGCTTCCAAATCCAGAAAAACAAGTAAACAAGAACATTCTAAAACTACTGAGTTTCTTAAAATGAAATAAATCTGTTTTCAATAGACCATCTCCTACAAAAATTAAGTTTTGGTAAAATTCACAACTATGGCATTGTCACACCAAATCCCTATCTTTCTCATAAATTAACGCTCTCCACAGATAATAGCTTTCCAATATAAGCAATACAACTAGTTATCCTTCAGTGACAGCAAAATGGTTTTTAATCACAAAAGCTTAAAACTACTTATGTAAAACAAAATTTAAAAAAACACCCCATTATATCCCCCACCACAGAAAGTCACTAATGAAAATGTTGTTTTGCTGTATTTTCCTTTCAGATACATAAATGTTACTCTATAACCAAAAGATTATTACTTTAAAAGCAACCAACTTACTTGTATATTTAGTGTAAGAGAAAAGGATCTAAGTAGTGTATTCCTCACCAAGACTCACTCTTGAAATATAATTTTACTGCTAAAATTCCCTACTTACCATAGGAGCATCACTCCCAAGGTTGACCACTAAAGTCAGAGAGCCCAAGGTTCACAAGATAAATATGTCACCAGTAGAGTAAGTAGAAGTTTTTAAATCATTCACCTTTTTAAAAATTAACCACCTCACACATTCATCTTCTGGTTTTTCTCTAGCCTGGTAAGTGCATGGAAGAGAAGAATTGGGGGGCCATTTCATCATCTGGCTGTAAGTGTCTCCTAATTCTCTCTTCTCAGTGGTGACTCTGTAAGTCTCTCTGTGATTATAACACTAGCGCACAGACATTACTGTATCAATGATCTTTATACAAATTCCTTAAAGTTCTCTACATACTATGCAGCAACTGCCATCTTTCAGTCTCTGGAGATGGGAGCCATGAGTTTGATCCCTTTTCAAATGTACATTCCAGGGCACTGTAAATCCTACAGCTAAGGCACTAGAGTAACACTAGTAGACAAAGCTTTATACAATCTCTATAGATCTTGGCTTTCCTTCTTTCACACAAAGAGAATCACAGATTCAAAAAGAAGACAAAACAAAAATCTGCAGCATTTGCCCAAAGAATCCAGAATATTAAGAAAAATTCATAGATTTTAACTTGATGTGAGTGGGACAAAGCAGAGAGGAGAAGGAAAGAGCTGTACAGTAATCTTGTCTTATGAACCAATAAGGGAGACTTTTTTTTTTCCCCCAAAAGCCTTACAAGCAAATAAAAAGAAGTTACAACTGTCATTCTAAATTTTCAGTGAATTATATATTAAATATGTAGATTGGATCCAGCTACCCAACGTGGTACCATCTTGTCCCCTCTTGCACCTTTCATGCAGCAGCACTGTGCTGACCAGAGTAAGGATGTTTCCTGTGACTCCTTTCCTTGGACCAAGGTGTCTTGGGAGGTCAACAGCCTGATTTCCATACCTCTGTTCTCAGCCTCACACAACTGTCTCGAGTACCTCCTCCCTATTTGTAATACTATGCAAAAAATTGCCAGTACTAAGCCTATTAAAAATGTAAGGAAAAAAAAATCTTAAATGATTTAACAAATAGCGATGGAGAAAAGAATTGGCCAGGCATGTTTTAGTGACAAAGCTGGAATCCATTGATTTTATACGCCATGCTGCATAAAATATAGATATTTTATATTTCCATATTCTATTCCTACATCATAAAAATACAGCAGTATTGTGTTTACAGCTGTATTGATTAAGTGTTTTTCAAAAATCAAAAAAATCAAGAAGCAGATATTTTAGACAGGCTATTAAAAAACCCCATTTAAAAATCCTCCTAATATCCTCAGGATTCAATCTTTGAAGATGTTCAGCTCCTCAAATGAATACTCAACTTAATGCATTATTTTTAGTGCCCAAAGGAGATACATGCAGCATAGACTGAAGTCTAACAGCTGAAATTCATGCTTTACAGATTATTTTTCCCCCTGTATCTTAAATGCAACTATTATTAAATCAGGCTACCTTATTTGAGAGAGGTAATAACATTCACAGTAATTTCAGTATTACCAATTAACTGTAAAACAAGATATTCTCAGCCACAACTCCTCCAATCTGAAATCACCCTATATTCCAGCTCTAGATTGATCAAGGCTTTTTTTTTATTTCAGATAGTAGCAGAACATAGCAGCTGACCATTCCAGCTGTTTTACACATGAAATACTCATGAAGTGCTTCATTCCTCCCTAGTGACTGCTCTTCCAGGTGACTTTTTAGTGGCATCTTTGAATGCATATTCTAACAATCAACTCACACATCCTAAAGCATAACGTAAGTGCTCCTTGCACTGCAGTTCCGTGTCTTATTAACACAGCTTACCTGCAACCCTTAGCAGGTTTGCCAGTCCCAGGAGCTTGGCAGACTGTTTATAGTTTGTTGACATCTGAGCCAGACAGTCCTTGATGAGACTGAGTCGATCGGAACACAGACGCACTGTTGAAAGCAGAACTGGTTTAGAGACTGCACAAATGAACTTGACTGCTGTGCTCCTGCTTTAACAACACAGGACAGGAGGAGTGCTGGGGAATCTAAGAATGCAAACACAATCTGAAAACCAGCTCAAAGCTGCTTGCATGCAGATCCTCGATTATACCTATAAACAGAAAGTTAGAATAACACCACAGGATATCCAGCTCCAATCATTAGCAAGTCAGGCAAAGGAAGCAAAAAGAGGAAAATTAACCTGAATGAAAACTCTTTTTTGTTTCATGTTTTCACATTCACTCTTTTTAAATGTGTACAATTAATTGATATACTTTTATACAATTCTTTTAAACTGTAATTTTTGCAACATCCTGTAAGACTGCTAACACAGGCATTAACTTTTGTTTAGAATGTTGTAACTAAGATGTCATTTATTTTGCAGGGACAAGATGCATCACACAGACTGAAAGAACTGCCATTAGCAAATGCTTCAGCTTGTTTTAATTTACTTAAAAATTTTCTTAGGAAGTGGAAGGATAGTCTGCAAATCACCAGGTTCTGTCAACCATATCCTGAGCAGCTTATAATTAGTACTGTGTTTCAAAAGAGATTTTACCAGAATTAGACAATTATTTTAATTGCATAATTTAATATCATGAACTGATGCCAGTGCTCTATTTAGCTAATTAGTGGGTGGCTAACTTCAGGCTGCTGCTTTAAAAGGTAATGCTTTCATACTATGCAAGTTCTCAGAACACAGAGAACAGCATGCAGATATTCCACTTAACACTCAGTAAGAGTGAATGGCTGCACGGGGATAAACTTGGCATTAGCACATTGGGCTTAAAACAGAGTATCAGGCTTCTCAATAAGAGCAAAGACATATTAGTATAATGAAAAGTATTAATTCTGGAAATTGGACTAAAATGAATAAGAATGGAAGAGCAGGAAGAAGGGAGACTTTTTGTTTCGTTTTTAATATTCTATCACAGGCATATATTGGTATACAACAATAAAATGTTTTCAGTCACTGATTATTTAAGCAGGAATTTTTAATACATAACATAACTAAAAGTAATCTGATATAATACCATGGGTCAAACACTTAAGGATGGACTTGTCTTCACATTTTATTTTAATAAGGAGCCTTCAAACCAGATTTTGTTACAATACAGCATCATGGTAGTTCATAAACCTAAACTGTCAAGTTTGCTAAAAATAGAAGTGGGGGAAGATCTACAGAAAACTAAACATAGAACTGCAAATAAAAGTCTATTGCTAAAAGACTATTGCTGTGGGAATAGCTGATCCTTAGTGCTACTTTAATGACATTCTGTCAAAGTAACTAATCATTTAAAGGCTTTCATTAAAACTTGTCTATATGATTTTAATCTTATTAGATTAATCTGATTTACATGAAAGATACTGAAGCAAAGATAAGTCAGGATCATTAATGAAATTACATGCATGATTTCACATATTCTAATTAATCTAGATCAGTTGTATTACACATACTGTTAATGCAGTATTATGTCACTACTTTTTTAAAATGATACCTCCATTCCCAAATCAAAAGAAGCTGAAAAAAATACATGCACTTTTTTTATAGGTTGAACAAACGGACTGAAAAATAATTTTACTCTAGAAATCAACAGGCCAGTACTGCAAGATCTAGAAATCAGGCAGTCTCAGTCCAGAAATTTTAAGATTTCTGAATGTAACATTTGGAGCAACAATTCACTTGAATACTTAGAAAAAAAGAGAACAAAAAGAGAACACCAAAGTAAAGTAACAACAGCTGCTTTGTAACATCAGTAACAACAGAGAACATCTACTTCATTTTCTATGAAGTGGAAAGCACCAGAAGTGCTTTCCATAAATCCCAGTATTTCTCTGCACAATGACAGAAGTAAAACATTATCATCAGCACATCTCATGGCTCAGTGCACATCTCAGCCAGTTCCATGAGTAGTGTTCATGCAATTTCATTGTACATAATCATAACTTCTTTCCAACTTTTATCCAATAACTTTCTGTTTCACTGGAGTCAGAGCTCCAAAAGATTTCGTTTTAAGCACGTAATCAGAATAAATACCTTGTAAAAGTTCACTTCCACTGTCATTGGGCTTTATATACCTCACAATGAAACAGCCCAGTGGAGACACGAAACTGCCTCTGCATGAAGTACCTCTCTCCTACCTGTTATTTTAAAGCACACAGGCAAGTGCAGATTATTTGGCAAATAAAAGATGAGCTCAATTTCTGTTCAAGTCACAAGGAGTTTCATATACTTGATACTCCATTTTAAAGTCCTGCTAAAAAGTCAAAAAACAAAGACACCATATGCAAATATCGTTCTTACTTCACAAGCTAAAAAAGTCTATTAAAAAAATTGCATTTTCTATGTGACTGTAAACTGCTTGGAGGCAGTATATGGACTCTTTAATATAATCATATCACACTTACATAATAGTAACCATTTCTCATGCATATTTATACCTGTGTTTCAAGTAATCATAAAAAGAATGAAATGATGCAGTACCTTGCAGTGGTAATATTTTCACCCCAAACTCTTCCAGGTAACCCAAAGCACGAATGAGGTCCAACTCCTCCTGAACAGCACTTGGACTGTCTTCAATAAGTTGTAGACAGCACCTAAATAAGAACAAAACACATTTTTCTGAAATCTGATGAAAATATTCAAAATTAAACTTGTGGGAAGAGTTCACTGGTGAGTGAAATAAAACAACCACCAGCAGTAATTTACTGTCTTTATGAAATGCCAGAATACTCACTATTTTTATAATGCACCTGGGAGGTGTTTGGCACAGTCTATCTCTTGCAGCTGGCTAAATATTTTAACAAATTTCTATTTTTGCATTGCCTTCAACTGGTTGTTATAAGCACATCACCTAAAACCTCCTGAATTTAGATCTGCAATGAATTTAATAGATAACATTGAAGGTATATGTACTTCAATACATAATTATTTTGGGAAATATTTCTCCTACCACTACTGTGTTTTGGCATTGCCATATAGTAGAAGATAAAAGCAAAACACTGGAAAAAGTTGACTAGAAGTGAAACATTAAGACTCATTGTCACAAATTCAGTTTCCTTAACTAGGTACAGTAAATAAAGCTTATTAAAAAAACAACAAAAAAACCTACTAAATTCCTCTGAAGATGAATTAACGCATGCAATTATTAAGAGCACATTATTCTAACTATATTTTTTTAATTATATTAATAGTATATTATTGTAATAAGCTTTTAGATAATTTTAGATAAACTAAGTATGTAGTTTTGCTAATACACGTTGAACAAAGAAAATCAACATGAAAAATCATATAATCATGGAATGGCCATAGGTTGGAAGGAACTTTAAACATCATCTAGTTCCAAATCCCCTGCCATGGGCAGGGACACCTCACACTAGACCAGGTTGCTCAAGAGCTCCATCCAACCTGGCCTTGAACATGTTCTTCCAGGGATGGGGCATCCACAACTTCTGTGGACAACCTGTTCCACTGTCTCACCACATAGTAAAGATTTTTTTTTAAACACCTAATCTAAACCTACTCTCCTCCAGCTTGAAACCCCTTGTCCCACTATATGCCCTTGTAAAAAGTCCTTCTTTGTCTTTCTTGCAGGCTCCCTTCAGGGACTGGAAGGACACATTTAGTTCATCCCAGAGCCTTCTCTTATCCAGGCTGAACAATTCCAAATCCGTAAAATTTTCCTCACAGGAGAGGTTTTCCTCCCTCTGGACTTGCTCNATTATTTTGGGAAATATTTCTCCTACCACTACTGTGTTTTGGCATTGCCATATAGTAGAAGATAAAAGCAAAACACTGGAAAAAGTTGACTAGAAGTGAAACATTAAGACTCATTGTCACAAATTCAGTTTCCTTAACTAGGTACAGTAAATAAAGCTTNCACAGGAGAGGTTTTCCTCCCTCTGGACTTGCTCCCAACAGGTCCATGTCCTCTCTGTGCTGGGGACTCAGAGCTGGATGCAGCCCTGCAGGTGGGGTCTCACCAGAGCAGAGCAGAGGGGCAGAATCCCCTCCCTCACCTGCTGCCCACACTGCTTTGGATGCAGCCCAGGACACGTTTGGCTTTCTGGGCTCTGAGGGCACATGGCTGGGTCATGTCCAGCCTCTCACCCACAGCAACTCCAAGTTCTCCTCAGCCAAGCTGCTCTGGATCTGTTCATCCCCCAGCCTGGAGTGAGAGGGGGTTGCTGAGATCCAGGTGCAGCACCAGCACTTGGTGTCGTTGAACTACCTGAGCCTTACGAGCTTCACATCTTGAGCTTGTCCAGATTTCATCTCAATCAAAATCATCTCAATGATTTTAAATGGCTTAATTCACCATACACATTGAATCAGGAAAGTATTTGATTTGTCCAGTCTATCATATTTTTTTCTCCACATATTAATTATGAATACACATTTTAAGTCAAAATCAAAATTGTATGTTAGCTGAACATCCCATCTAAAACCATCAGATTTTTCAGGCACACTGACATTGCAGGGCGAAGATTAAAATAGGAGTAGAAAAAAGGAGCTGAAGAGAAGCTGGAATTGTCTGCCTGTGGAGGTGGTGGAGTCACCATCCCTGGATGTGTTTAAAAGAAGACTGGATGTGGCACATGGTGCCATGGTTTAGTTGAGATGTTAGGGCTGGGTTGGACTCGATGATCCTGAATGTCTCTTCCAACCCTGTGATTCTGTGATTCTGTAAATACATTCTACCTAAACCAATTCATATTCAAAGGCTACTAGGAGACCGACACCTGATAATCACTCACAGAAACACAAGGGAAGTTACCATGAAACAACTGATTGAACACAAATCAGAGTAAGACCAAAACATGTTACTAAACAGAATAAACACACAGTCACACATTCCTAGCTAGTATTTGAGCTATAAACCACGTATGCTGAAACATCACAATAAAACCCTAAGAGAAAAGCTGGTCGCAGAACTCTTAAAAGACCCATTAAAAGGGTCTTTGAATTTCCTTGCATTAAAAGCAATACTACTCTGTATTTCCAGAGCCTGGTTATGAAAAAGATTCTCAACAGAAGACTGATGGGGGCAATACTAACAGATAAACCCTAATGCTATGACATCATTAAATCAGTTGTATTTATCTATATGATAGTTACAAATGTACCTGGCCAATTCCATACAGCTATCAGTCAAACTGGCTGAAGAATTGAAATACTCTCTCCCAGCAGCCAGAACGAGTTCAATACTTCTGGCATAGCTGACCCGGTACTGCGGTTTCCCTTTTGATGAACTTGGTAGATCCACTGACCAAACACTGCAGTGCATCATTTGCCCAGCCAGGTGGATATTGTCTATACTGCTTGAGCATAAAAGACTTTCGGTGAATATCTAAAAGAAAGAACAGTAATTTAATAACCTGCAGAAGCAGCAGCTTCAAATAAGCTTATCTGCCTTGTATGGCATTAACCCCTTTGAACACAAGGATGTCTGAAGTCAAAGGAATATATTCAGTCCAAGCAGAAAATCTGATTTCTACCAAGGGACACTATTTCTACAATGCACTTAAGTAAAGCTAAAATTAACTAGTAGCTAGTTTTTATTTACTGGAAATTAGGAGAAAAAAAAAAAAAAAAAGGCATATTAACTGTCTTTTTACAGTATGACTTAAGACACCAAAATATACCTACATTCTGAGGTGTTAATAACACACTGTAAGAATCTGAAAGGGCAGTTCAGCGTTAAGACCTTAAAACCAACAATGTGAGAGAAGAAATTTTATATTTCTAAAGTAACTAAAAATATTTAGAACTGAGTATATAAGATGTTATTTAAATTTCAATCAAGACTATCTTCAAACTCATATAATGCTGCACCTGCCACAAAACATCTAATTTATTTCAAGGTAAAAGTTTTGCCCAATTTAAGACACTCAAAATAAGCTCAATTCCTTACAATTTTTTTTTTTTTTTTTTAAGCAGTCATTATTGTCCTAGTGAAAAGGAACATAAAAATTTAATCATTTCAGAAATATCACAGCTGCAACAATATGGTCTTTATCAAAGGTTTAAAAGTTGATAACAAATTCAAGAGGATCAATGAAGCATAGAAGAGCCCAGATTAGAAGGAATCTCAAAAGATTATCTAGTCCAACCTTTCATGGGAAAGAGGGCATAAATGAGATTATTTAGCACTCTGTCCAATCATACTTTATTTCAAGATGTTTCTTTTCTAGGAAGAACCTCTCCAAACCATCTCATGCACTGGAAAGGAAAACAGTTCAGTGCTTCTTAAAGAACATCACACAATTAGATCATTTTCCATTTCACAATATATTAACCCTCAAGGAACACCAAGAGATGCAAAATATCATATCTGACCCTTCCTCCTCAAAGACCACACACAGAACATTTAACTCTCTCAAAATTCATCAAGTCAAGAGAACAGAATTCACTATGCATGAAAGAAGAGAGTAAGCATCATGCTAAAAAATACCCAAACCTCACATGGGATTGCAAATCCTTACTGCCTCATAATTTCTCAATTTTGAAGTTACCAAAGTATAATTGCATATGACAGCATTACATTTCAAAGCATTTTCAGCACTCCTTCATAATTTTTTCCAAAACCCTTTGTTGTGTTTCTTTTTTAATCATATGGTTCAGAGTTTTAAAAAATAAGCTAATGTTAATAGAAAACTTACATTAAGATCTGAATAAAGCAAGTGCCTTATTTGCAGAGTGTTCTAGTATTACAATTTCTTAACATGCACTTAAAAAAAATTTCAAGTACACTAAGTTGTAGCCCACCACAAAATCATGCCTATTAAACACGTTGCAGCCTTCAAGCTGTACAGTTACAGAGAAAGAGTGGTTTTTCTCATGTATAAGTTGAATAGCATTGTCTTTTTCCTTCTTTTTCTAATTTGCTTTTAAAACTTCTCCTAAGAGCTAATCAGAGGGGTAGCCATAAGCAATTAATTCTGTAAACTGCAATAAAACCTGCTTCTGTATAGATCTAAACACTAATTATAGGGGACATAGTAATGCATATGTAATAAATTGCGGTATATTGAAGTGAAAATGTAAATAAACAATGTATGTCACAGCAAATTCTACATCTGTCTAATAGCTGTCTTTTGCAAATACTAATAACATGGATTTGGACTTTATGCACATGCAAGGGTTTTTACCTTCAATGAAATTAGATTTCTCATCTCACATAATTTTACTTCAATTGCAAGCAGTAGAAAGTCCATAATCCTATAATGATCTTGGATAATATTATCAAACCAGAACTCCATGTTTAAGAAATGCTTGAGTGAAGATAACGTTTTATTTTCATTACTCTGGAGCATTTATTGCTAAACACATTTGTACACAGAATTACAGGCTAAGTAAGAAAATCTCACAAAGCTGACTCAGTTTCTAAAAAGTTGAATTTTGATAAAAGATATTTAGGTATATATAAGATATAAAAGGTATTTATTAGAGGAGCTTTAGGTAAAATGAATAAACACGAGAAAACTTTTACTTAAATAATATACTATAAAAAAAGGCAGTAGACAACCAAGTAACAACACAGAAAAATGTATTACACCTGTGAGCAACAATATGAAATAAGAATGTGTAGCTTACTTGGAGTCAGTAAGAAGACATAAAACTCACCTCATAGCAAGTATCTGAATGTAAGCACCTATACACTTTCTGCTGCATGTCCAACATATCCTGGAGCAATTCCTTCCACTGTGTCTCACCAACGGACGGTTGCCTAGAAAACATTTTTTAAAATTAAATATTCTCTCCCCTAATAATTTTAAAGAAAACCAGTAGATTCCATGACTAAAAATATGAGTTTTCTCAAATGCTATTTCGATATTTAATTAGACTTTTAACCAGAAGTGATTCAAAGACAGAAGTCTTTTAAGATTAATTAATATTAAAACAGTGTCTGTGGTACAAAATGTTTTGACAACAACGCAGTACCCAAAATGCGTTTTCTGTGGGATAAGACAAGGATTTAAGCAATGTTTCCCAAGATCCCCCATGTAGGTTTTGATAAATTTCCATAATACATCAGGAAGTTGGAAGTGAGATCTTCCTGCTGATTTGGGAACTGCAGGGCAAAAACCGAGTCTGTAACAGCAACTGAGGATCATTAAAGTGCTGTTCATTGTAGGCAATCTCAAAGGACTAATCAATGGCACCTAATCACAGGAGAATAAAGCTGCAACTTTGTTTCTTAAATTTGAGTGGTATTCAGATTCTTGACCCTCTGGATCTACTGATCTCTGTTTATCCACAAAGCTTCAACTTCTTGTGCTCTACCAAAACTTTTACTAGTAAAAACACGATGAATGTTTTTTGACATTGCCGTGAGCCTTTCCAATTAAAAAAAGACCTTTTAAACTACATGAGCTAGTTCCAACTAATAGTGATTTTCTCATGTGGCATTAGCTTTTACTTTGGCAAAACAAAGGCTCTCCAATACAAGTGGAAAAATCAACATTTTTCCTACAGAGGCATTGTCTTGATCTTTCTAAAGAGAAGTTTCTAAAAGTCTTAAAAAGCTTTCAGACTACTAAAAATATAAATACCACTCTACCATCATGGATAAACTGCTGAGCATATTTGCTTTAAACAAGAAAGAAAAATCACCCACAATTATGGCTGGTTTTCCCAGGATTCAAAATTTTTATCTGCTTATACCAAGAGCTATTTAATAATTCATATATAGTTGAAAGACGAGTTAAATGAAAGATGAGTTAAACTAGAAAAATCGAAAAATTATACTGGGAATGTAAGTGGTAGAATCAATACCTAAAATCAATAAATTACCCTATTACAAAGGTTCCAAGAAAACTTGCCAAAAAACCCAAATAATTATTTTACAAATCCTACACTCTCCATAAAATTAAATAGGTCTTAAAGGACCTCTTTTACAATCTGTTAACTTTCACAGTTCCTCATCCTGCAGTATTTTGCAGCCAGTATGCATTTTAAGCTTGTTTACTTGAACAAGAACACACTAAAGCAGGTCTGAAGGCAGGCAGATTTCTGACTGTGGGGAATGCAGCCAAAACACTAATCACGTTAATCATCAGTTCAACAAAAGTGTTTATGTACACTGTCTGCAGGGTGAACACCACAGCTCCCTACTGCCACAAAGCAGGCAGGCAGGCTCTTTCACTTCACTGCCCTTCCCCTGTTCTCCCCCACTCCCCTTGGAATACTAACTTGCGACCTGTGTGCCTTGTCAGCCTAATCATCAGCTTCCGTGCCTCCTCTGCATTGTCCTTGGTGTGTTTCACAAAGGAAACCGGCTTCTGCAGGCCATGCTTCTCCAGCAGCTCCGACACACTGCAAACAGAGGCAGTGCTTTGGAGTCCTGTACAACTGTAACAACACTGCTACAGCAGCAGGACTCCTAATGCTCTTTCAAAACATTCATTGCAAATGCAAACAGTCTCCATAAAATTTCTTACACTATAGATTAGCCACAGTAACATTACCTACATTTTTTAATATATGTATATTAGTAATACTGTAGGGTAAACACATACTACCAATACCTGATGACATACCTTCACAGTTTTAGTCTTCATTCATTCAAAGCATTATAGAGTATCAAGATCAAAACAAATTCCTCAGGTTAACTCTCTTCCCTCTCCCCAAAAAAATCCAACCAAAAATAAAACAAACAAACCAAAAAATCCACAAGGAAACAAATTAAAAAAAAAAACCCCAACAAAGCCCACCACAAAAATCCCCAAAGAAAACAGAAGAAAAGCCCCACAACCCTCCAGACTTTTATTCCAAGAAAAATATCGCTAGAGATTTATAATGTTCAAATAGATAAAACCATTCAATTTCTATGTTCTGAATATAAAAACATAGATAATCTTGTTGACAGCATTAAAATAAATGAAGATAAATATTCTTGCTGGTTTCTTATCATAAAAAGTTCTTGGCCCTGCCTAGTAATTTCTGTAATACACTATTTATTTTAGCAAAATTAAATACCTAAGAATTCGTTCCAGTTCATCTACTTCATCATGAAGAGTGTTAGTTTTATCTGTTTCAGGCCTGTAATGATATCACACAATTAAATATATACATTCACACATACCCCTTGTAATTTCCTCTTTTAATTCGTATTACATAGATATGAAGATAAGCAGTCTGACACACTCCTTGACTAAAATCAAATATATGTTTAGTTGGAAATATTAAAACTGTTGGGCTTCTTGCTGTAAAGACAGTTAAAACTTAGAGGGTCCCTCAGTTTCCCAAAAGGAGAGGTCTTCCTTCTTTAGACTTTTCTCAAGCTCTCTCCCCCCTTCATGTAAAAGATACTGGAAGAATAGTTTGCACCTCACAGATCACAGGATATCTCCTCTTCAAGCTTTCACTTTCTTGAGCATTACTTGTCCCTCAATAGGTTTTCTATTTCCCCTCTCTCACAGGGACATATTGCTGCTTTTAAGTTAAGTGCAAGATGCCACTATTGTAACAAAACAAATAAGACAGCACTAACACTTGGTCTCAATTCATCAGACTATAAAAGTGTAAGAAACAATACAGAAACCTTGGTCTAGGCTGCTACTCTAACTCTTGTTTTGCCGCATTAACTGGTAGAGTATGTACACAGCAGAAGAATTTAGGTACACATTACAGTCAAGGCAGCTCAGAGGTGAACAGAATATTCTAGTAACTCTCTCTGCCCTTTAGTAACTTAACAACCCTTTTTAAGACATTAATTCACAACTACATTTAATATTTCTAAAATATTTACAAATAAGCAGCTGAAAATGTTTACCCATATCCTCTTTGTGGAAGGCATTCCAGAATGTCATAACAGAGAGAGAGCTGGTCATCTCGCTCACAGCTGTAAATACACTCCAACGCCGTGATCATAAGCTGGTCCTGATCAGGAATAATTTTTTGCTGACACTAACAAGAAAAGAAAGTAGACTGTTTTTTATTTCTTGTTTCTGATTCAACAGTTAATTTTCTTTTGACTATAAAAAGATGTGTACTCCAAGTAAATTGTCTTCAGGTGCAATTAGAATGTCTCTTGCTAATAACCTGGTAAAGTCACAACCCAAAACTTATCCTGGCTAGTTTTCTGCAGTGCAGACACTTGAAAGAACAGTGGTATGCCATTATACCCTTTCTGAATTTGAGAAGTGGAGAGGGTGCAGGACAGAGGAAGGAAACTGCTGCTTCGTTCAGACTTACTTAATATGTACAATACCAACATACATAAAAGAGCTGTGGTTGTGCTTCGCTGGTTGATTTCTGTCCATACACTCAGAACATTCAATAGCATGCAAATATGTGCCTGTGTGCTCTGTAATAGTTATTTAAGCCATAGAAGCAACATGAAACACACAGAAGGCAACTTCAACCCTTACTCATTGAGCTCTCACCTCAATCCTAAATGGCCCCCACTTTATTCTTTACATTTGCTGTGGAAGGCAGGAGAGGGGGAAGTAACTTGAAATTTACTCCTAGTAAAATTCCTCAAGAAAAAAATAGTGAGATCATTAAACTCTTTCATACCCACTTTTTATAAAGGAAATATGCCAGAAATTTACTTGAAACAGGTCACCAGGAAATTACTTCAAAGAAAAAATCCATTCAATAATTTTTATTCTTCTAGGCTAGAATCATTACTACATTAGTTTGACAGTCTCATCAAGGACGGTTTAGCTGCATTATAATTTATGGTAAAAAACTCTTTAATTAATGTTTTCTAAAACACAACAAATCCTGGGTCCAAGAAAACGGGAAAGATCAGAAGGATGATTTGACTTTGATGAACTGACTATTTCTCAATTAATCTCTTCAGGACAAGAATTTCCACTAGAATCAATACAGCTCTTTACTTACAGCAGGTTTTGAATTCTGAAATATCTTCAGAGGTAGAGTCAAGTCTTCCTTTGCCAATGTTACCAAATACTCTTTAAAAAGGGCATTTGCAAGACCAGGGGACTGGTTTTCACAGCGGTGGAGAAAAGGGATCATCCACTGATAAACATTCTTCACATACTTTTCATCTGAGGACTGGAAAGCACAAAGAGTTACAGAAAAGAAATATAAGAACAGGTTCAGCTTCATTCATCTGAAACAAGCAGGAAAAGCAAAAAATGAATATAACCTTTTTTGATCAATATAACTGAAACAGTTATCTTCACCTATCACAAACAGATCACTACATCATGAAGCACTGAAATAATTTCTTTGCTACCCAATGGCTTGGGGAAACTGAGCAGAACAGGAGTAAATCCCATTAAGTGAGGAAAGCCAGTCTTCCTCCTGCAGTCTCAGAATGAGTGAAAGACCATGTAAGCATCTCAGAGTAGCATTACTTTCAGTAATTCAGCAGGAATGCAAGATAAAAAACAAGTGATGAGTGGTTGCATACATACAAAATACAAAAACAAACCAACCCCAAATTTTCCTGTTTTCCTCTGGTGCTTATGTGTTTTTAAACTGCATTTCAGATCCATAGCTAGTTCCATCTCTAGCTATTTTTCAACCCTCCCAAGAAGTCTTTTTCTATTCTGAAATGCCATGCTCAAGCTCAATACAGAGATAAAACATATCTGGTGCAGAGGCAAATATTAAAATTTCTTGACAATATTTAAAGACACCAAAAAACATCCAAGGAGCACATTCAATATTGTATCTGCAGCATCATCAAAAGCTATAGTGAAGATCCTTAAAAAAAGGCCAATGAAAAAGCAATTCACAGCTTTCTAAATAAAATTTATTAACCTTGAGTCCTCAGCCAGGGATAAAGTGGGTCTTTGAGAAAACTAAGCAAATTTAGGTTTTCTCAGAAAGAAAGGAAAAAGCCCTATCACAACAACAACAAAAAAAAGAACAGTGAAAATGGAGAATTTTTATTGAATTAAAGACGGAGGTTCATCAGAAAAATGGACGTGTCTTTGTATACATAGTATCCAGGGTAACCTGAGTTACTGGATTTGAAGGTATACTTATTGATTTCTTCAAAGTACTTACATTCTTCATCAACAGTCTCAGCTTCTCAATGTCCTTCATCTCTAAAAGTTCTTTCAAAGTCAAAGTTCGATCACCATCAGTCTCATAAACCACTGTCTCAAGAGTGATCAGATTGTCACAAAGCACCTGCAGACCAGGAATGCTCCTCTCCATGCCAAGACGAACAAGGGACAAAGCACAGTCAACCTGAAAAATAAATTCAAAAAACACTACTGTAAAACTGTTTGCCAAACACCAACTTCAATCTGTGTCCTGTCTGTGCATCTGTTTAATTCCCCTGTTGCTTAATAGGCAATTTGAAGTTCCTAGAAGTTTTTGTGGACTGTATATTTTGAAATGGATTGCCCTTCTCAGCTTTATGAAGACCACATAAAATGCTTAATCTTAGGGGATGATATCGTTATATGCCTTTAACCAAGCTGCATCATATAGATGCATATAAATTAGAATATTAGTCCTCCTGGAGATCAAACACAGTTCATCTAAGTATATGCAATATGAGGCATTGCTTTAAACTAAGACAGTCAGGTAACTGATATGCAATATGATTTTTCTAGCTGACCATGATTTAGTAATTTTAATTTTTGCATTTTATGTCACAAAAAACACTGACAGGTTTTTTTCCCTAGTGACTGATACCACCTTTATATCAAAGGTTCTGTTTTGATTTCAAAGAACACAAATAAATATTCTGCAAGGCAGACATAAGTCTTGAAGAGCAGAATGGAACTTAATTATATGTTATATAATTTAACTGATCCTTGGAAGTTGCTTTTATTTCCATACCTACTGATTGGTTGTTAAGATCACAGGCAACTATGATTAAAAAGAGTCCTGGTGGAGTGCAAGCTTGTAGAATAGAAGAACTCACTCATCAGAACTAACCTATAGTGATACTTCCAGTCACCCTTCTTTTCATGCAGCTAAATTGGCTTGAGAAGCAATAAAACACCAGAGCACATGAGTGATGAGCTCTGTTCTTATGTGCAATGCTTATCTTTATCTCATAGAGCTTCAAACACTTGTAACATATACAGAAAATCAAGCAGAAATAAGCTGCATGGTAGTCCCACAGGCACACAGTAGAATTGCCAGGAAGAAATCATGACGATACCGTTTATTGACATGACAGTGACACGTGTGACTGACACACATCAATACACATTACACAGCAGCATGTCACAGGTAATAAAAACGTCTCCCAACATGCTGTGCACAACTTTCCCTCCCTTAGTTACAAACACAAAATGCAATGGTAAACACTTTTCATGGACTACAAAAGAGCTACTATCTGCTATGGTAAACCAAAAGAAACAGAATCTACAGGCTTCCTTATTCATTTCTATGGATTAATTATTTGGCTGAGTAAACTTTAGAGCAAGCCTAAGTACACTGCAAAAGAATAAACAAGTCCTTCAAAAGCTATAATGATGTTGAGACAGACTGTACATTACAGAGAGAAAAGTGTCCTATTAATATGCATTAAGACTGTTAAGGATTCTGTTGAAGAAGGCTGCTCAGCCATCATCATTTCCTCACTGCTATTCTCACCTGCATTGCATATTCTTCAATTTCCTGTGCTCTGCTCAAATACCAATCAGTGACGAGATCTACAGAAAGATCAGTAGTCCTGTACTTCAGTAACTCAGGTTGTGTTTCATACAGAAACTGGCCTTCATCTTGCAAAGTTGGTTCAATAACCATCCTTTAAAAAAAAGTAAGGATATGTTTAAGTATGTAATTGTTTACTCATATTTTTTTAACATCAGTCTTTTTCCTAAAACTTCTGAAAGAAAATGATACAATCTACCTACCACTGTGAATGTTAGTTTTCGTCAGCAAAGGAACTACTAAGAGATTTTGAACAGGAGATAGATCATGAAAGAAAGAATCCTCTCTACTGAACTAGTAAGAGATTTCAAACATGACAGATCATGAAAGAAAGAACGCTCTCTACTGAAGATCTGGGTTTGCACAACCTCTGCTTTGCATTTGCTCAGTCTCCCTAGGAAAGCTGAAAACACAAGTTAGGGTGTACAAAAATAGGTGAGGCTTACTGGGTCAATTCCCACATTTTAAGAATTAGTAAATAAATTCTTTATATTTTTGCTTTTATATATACTTACCTGCATTCTGGTTTTTCACACCAGTCTTCTTCACGATGTTTCTGCTCATTCCAAGGAAGAATTTTCAATGTCCCCTTCTTGTAGCTAGTATGACAAAAAAGAGAAGCTTTACATAAATTTTATGTCTTTTTAATTTGTTATCGGACTCAATTAATGGAATATTAATCATACAAAAATATTTCAGTGAATTCATAATAAGCATGTCAGACAATTACAGTATCAATTATTTAAGATTCATTATTCTTAGTGCAGCTTTACAAGTGTGGTTTTGCCTGTATGTCATCCATACATACAAACCCATATTCTACCTATACCATTAAAGAGCAAATAAAAAAGATTAATTTTCTTACTGACTGTGCTTTAAACAAAGGAAAAAACTCATTATACGCTTTCAGAGTTTTTACCATTTCACACTAAATATTCTGACTTCATATGCTGTCACAAAAGCCTGAAATTAGTAAAAACCTATGATACTCATAACTTGAAAAAAAATATACAATTGTGCAAATTTTAGCCCAAATCCTCATACTGAAACTACATAAGCCCTGCTCTTCTGATCTTCTCAAGTTTAATGTGAGTTTCTGACTACAAACTTCTACAGTGAGAGGTTGAAGAAAAAAAAAAAGCTGTTTAAGATGCAGTTAACAACATCATGGATTATTACTAGAATGATTAGTTATGGCTTGGTGTAGAAGGCAAGTTGTTTATGCAGCATAAAACACTGAAAAACCATGTCAAGCTATGCTGAACATAATCAATGGGAAAGAGAAGAACTTCATAGGTTCTGGCAGTTGTAGAAATAAGAAACAAACCAGGTACAAAGTAGAGACATTAGAGTTGCAGCATACCGGAACAATAAGCTATTTCAAATTTAATTCATTTTCTCCTGACCCCGAAAATAAACAGCGACAGCAATACTACATAGACAATCCCTATTTATAAACTAACAACTGACACGATCTTCTCATCCCTTGAAGAGCAGCACTGTAACTCAGCAGCTTAAAAGTAAACACAACAAATCAATTTCCCAATATAGTATGAGTCGAAACAGTAAGCTAAAAATCAGTAACTCCACCTCATTTAGCAACAGCCATTAAACTCACTGAACAAAGCAAGGCATGCTCATAAACTGCCCAGCCCCATACACATCCCACCCAGAAGGCTGGTCACTCTTTTCTTTCCCTCCTCTGTGCATTAGCAAACAATACCTTGTGTTTTAAGATAGTCATTGCAACTCTCCAAATTATACATGCTGCAGTAATCTAGCAGTAAAATGGTAGAGACAAGTTTGCAGATTATAGAAGCCAAACAAATGAAGGGGTGAGGATGGAAAGCTGCTAATTCCTGTGTCAGAGATGTAGCAACACCTGCTTTCACTTCTAGTTCACCTGAACAGTTCCATGGCTGTCTTTATAATTATGCACCATGTAGCAACATCATTAAAAAATAATTCATAAAGAAAACTCCAAACTAACATTTGTGGTATAAACAGGAATAAAGACACTTTCTTATTTTTGAAAGATTCATCATCAGCCCATACATTTTGGGGATAAGGGGCTATAGCATTATTTAAATCTTAAATAACATAATTTACCAATAATTTAATGTTTAAAACTTATTTCACAAACTAAATTAATATAGTCATATTTCAAATGTCATACATGAGAATGTTATTATGGAAGGCCCAGTTTGTAGTGAAAAACCTCCCTTTATCAGCTGAAATGTCAAATATCAGAAAAGCCAAAGTGTGATTAATACTGTCTTCCAAAACATAAAATCAAGACAGTACAAGTAGGACTTGTTATTTCAATTGATAATGCTCTGCTTTTTCTGTGTTCTGTTTAACAGAAAAGAAAGAACAGAATTTGTCTAAGACAATTTCATCTCTTAGCAATTTTTCCCATTAATTTCCCAGGAGGCTTAAGAAGGGGATGTTGGTTGGTTAGTTATTTTGTTTAGGATGCAGGAGTGTGCGAAGGAGGCAAAAAGACTGGAGGCAAAATTAAAGAAAAGTGGAAAGTTATAGACACAGTTGTAACCGCATGGAAATTGGAGAGGAAAATGCAGTTGCTCCTCCCTGCACGGAATGATGTCAGTGTGCCTGATTTCCCCCACGCAATACATGCCAAGGGGGACTAAATGAAGGGTGGAGCAGACCAGAGACACCATGGCCAAGCTCTGCTGAAATCCTTGCAGAGGAGGGAATTCAGCATTACTTTTTAGCTGTTAAATCGCAGAGCAGCCAAAACCTGAAGGAGATAAAGGAAGATATCTTGCTGTTGAATCACCAGCCGTGGCAAAAAGACTCTCCTTGGACTGGTGAATATTCCCATCCCTATGTTTTATCACATACTATACCAACGTTCCCTGCCTCCAAGGTACCTCCAACCCTCACTGAACCGGTATAGAAGTATACACTTTTATACTAATTTCTTCACTTAAATGTGGAGAAATAGTATGAAAGTTAATATTGAGGAGAAGTCAGGAAAGACTCAATCATAACTTCTGAGATCAGCTGATGGGCTGAACCTGTCTTCTCCCCCATAGGGATGTCCATTGAGTAAGAACCATGTTCCATGCACACTGAATGAGTATCTCGAGCTAAGGTTCGTTAGGGAGTAGAGCTTGTTGCATTATGTAATACATATTGCTTTGAATACGTTTTTGCAGTCAGATACTATCACCAGCAATCCTTGAACCTTAACCTGTCACAATTTTATTAACAAAGAGTCTTATTCCATAAATTGTAGGCCTGAGTTCTTCAAGGGGGCTGGCAGCCACTGGCAGTGGGAACACATGTGAATAAAGGTGTGGAGACACAGGAGGGTTCACTGTTTGGTGCAG
The DNA here is from genome assembly GCA_013399915.1 of Illadopsis cleaveri. Taxonomy (NCBI): domain Eukaryota; kingdom Metazoa; phylum Chordata; class Aves; order Passeriformes; family Timaliidae; genus Illadopsis; species Illadopsis cleaveri. Next base: position 693,934 of record VXBB01010352.1, on the reverse strand, counting down.
GACTGCCCTCCAGCCTAGCACCACTCCATGAAGAGTGCCCATAATGGGACACTGACAGACTGGTCTGGCATGAGGGGCTCAGACTAATCAAGGGTTTGAGGAGACCTGCTTTCATGTGACAACGGGCTTGTTTGGTTTTTCGGCTGGTTGGTTGGGTTTGGGGTTTTTGTGTTGATGCTCTTTTGGGAGGAATTAGGTGAGGTTTTTTTCAATAAGAACCCACCTCCTTAATAGGAAAAAAAAAAGGTGCTTTTACACAGCGAAGGACAGACAAGGGTTTTGTGAACAGTTTCATTTCAGAAGCTGTTTCAAATGTCTGCAAAACTGTAGCAGAACTACTATGACAGAATAACATTAAGAGAAGATTTTCAGGTAACAACTCCAATTTCACATTACAGATAGCTTTTTCCTCCAACATTAGCTCACATACTAATGTCTCAACTATTATTCGGTCTCCAAAATTTGTAATGCATTTTGTTAAAATTATTTGATGTAGTCAAGTCCTACAGGCCCATTTGAGATTATTTCTTTATTAGTAAAACAATAAAATAACAATTGCTTTTTATAAACTACAAAGAAAAAAGATATTCAGTTGTTGGCAAGGACCAGCTGGCAACAGAAACTGTAAAAGCAGCCTGAGGGCCTGAGTAGTTCCAGAGACTGAAGAATCAGAAAGTAAAGAATGTGCACTAGATCCTGCCCTTCCCTTAGTCTCATTCCTTCCCACAGCTCCACTAAAAGCAGCCCAAAGAGTACCAAGGAACCTGTAAAACAAGGTCTGACCCTCTATCAGTTTCTCTCACTCACCTCTTGGCTGAGTTTCCATCCCTGGAAGGTATTTAAAAGACATGGAGGTGAGGCACTTAAGGACATGGATCAAAGGTGAACTTGGCAGTGTAAGGTTTGAAGCTGGAAGGGTCTTTTCCAACATAAACTATTCATTATTCTACTAAAGAGAGCACAAACTGTGCCCTTACCCCTCTCTTTCAAAATCTGCCTTTTGCAAGAGTCTCTGCTGCATTTACCTGACAGTGGAGCAACAGGGGAAACAGACAGTAACTTAATAATTACAGCATGAACCCTTAAAAAAATTGCAGCACACATCACTTATTGTATTTACTCTGAAAGCAAGTCTTGTTCCCAGTAGTTACTTGCACTTCCATGACTCTCTTAAGTAAGAGCTTCCCACCTGGATAAGTCTTCCTAAATAAATCTAATCTCAGCAGCCTAGAAGAAAATTTGGGGAAATTTTCTTTGGTTTGGCTGTTCCTCCAGTGGTTGCTTTGGTTGTTATTGAGTGTAAGAAGTCATGCAAAATAGTAAGGAAAGGAATGCTCACATTTAACAGATATTTAAACTTCAACATTCTCCTCTTTAGACTAACAAATTATTAAAACAGAAAATTACTACAAAGAAACAAATAGAGATGTTTAGATGCAAATTCAATACCACCCCCGCATGAATGAGATCTGAATGACAAGGAACCAAGACATCTCAAAACGCACACACACAATCCTAAAGCTACAATCCCTCCATATGAGATTGGAAGGGAGAAAAAAAAAGTTAAAGAAAAATCTACTGACCCAAGCCTGTACTGCCAAATAGCACATTGAACACATTTTTCAAAATTTTGCTGTCATATCCAGCATACTTGCCATAGATGAGGTGAAGTTGCATCCAGGACATATAGTTCCAATTAAGAAGTAATTTCTTTACAGATTCAGTAGCATGAAAGGTTTACAATTAAAGTTGGCAAAACTTGCACATTTTTAACTGGCATATGTAACAATACAAATTACATGTTTCTAACCTTCAATTATTCTTAACATGGTTGAGTTACTTTACTGATTGAGAAAAACAATTATTAGAGAAGAAAAAGTTGAATTTTTACGCAAGCATTACTCACCCCGGCCTAAAGTCAACAGTTACTAGCGAATACTTCCTTTTGCAGACATGCAATCACCCCATATTCCTAACTGTTTTCAGGAAATAATTTGCAATTCCCTCTTTCCATCTAAAAATTGATACTTTCTTCCCTATCCCTATAACGCAAAAACCACTTGGGTTTGCCCTCAAATTCCAGCTGCTTCAAATATTTTTTTTATAGACTTTAAAATAAAATCCTTTCCAGATAGCAGAAGTCATGAATTACATACAGACTAAATTAAAAATAATTTCCCTAACATCCCAGATCTAGTGTCAACTGACGCTGAAAGTTTACTGCTTAAAAGAAGTAATGGTTAAGCAAGATCTCTCTCAATTCAAGTTCCCAGGCTTTGCCCTCTATGAAAGTTTCTTTCCTTCCCCCTTTCCCTGTAACTCCAGAATCCATCAGTGATGAAGCAATGTGCACCTCTGTCTCTCTGTCTTTCTTTTCAAAAGAGTGCAATAAAAATAAAGGTGAAAAGTACAAAGAAAAGCAATACGAATGACTAGAGGCAAGAAGCGTATGATCTCCCTTTTCTAAATGCCAGAGCAGATTGAAGAATCCTAGAAGAAAGAAACAATATGTCAAGACTGATACCATGTTGTTCATGTTACCATTTCACTTAAATAGGAAACGGTTATTTCACTGTTCTTACTTCCAACAATAGTGTAAATACTGATAAGACTGGGCCTTGTTTACAATAAACAGCAGGTACTGTTTTACACAATACTTAACTAAGCTGTTAACTACCTCCTGCATGGCATAGAAGATAAACCACCATGTACTTGGATTCAAAACCAGAATGAATTCCTGGAATAAAGTCCCGTGGAAGTTTACTAAATCTAGAAAACACCTAGTTGAGGATATTTGAGCCATATATTGTAGATGCATGTTATTTCTTACTTGAGAAACTTCAAGTAAATGTTGCAGTGTGCTTGCCTGTACCTATTTTCCTTTCCTGAAAACTATTGTTGACCATTTGCCCTCCAGCCAAACCTACCAAGATCAATCTCATGTTTCAGCACAAGGTTCTGCAGCAGTGAAACCTACAGTTGTCCAGACATCTCAATTCCAGAAGTGCTAAAAGCATACTTCAGAAGTCTTTCATAAAAGCTTATTAACAGACCTCACAGTGAAACACTAAAAAGGAAAATATTTTTCATTTCGTGGGAAAGAATTGTCATGCAGTGCAATCTTGACTGCAAAATGTCCACCACTATCCTTTTTTCCTTCTCACAGCAGAAAAACTTATATATTTTAAGTCAGGTGTATAGATAAGCCATGGAAAATATTTTAAAGTATTTTCTGCTCTGGCCCCGTTTGCCTTTTTAAAAGTATTTAGGTTCACCACTGGAGTAAGTTGAGAAAGGAATTTTAGATTTTTAAATTCTTACCAACAGTCAAGCAGCATTCAGAAACCATCTTCTCTAAATGCTGAAAGAAAACACCACCAAAAAAGATACAGCTGCAAGATTTTTCATCCTAGTAGAAATCAGCATTTATGTAAAGTCACTCTTAACAGGCAAGTTTCTTGGTGAACTCAAAACACATACATGAAAAACACCTAGCAGAACCCACAGCACTCAAAGCTGACTCCTAACTCCATTCACCTTCTCAACAATACTAATAAAATATGTACATGACTGTATCCAACTGTCCTTACTATCTCTCCTCGTTCTGAAGAGTTAATAAAAACTCTTGAATAAACCAGTCTTGACCCAAGCAAAGTATGAGACATCCCTGTATCCAAGCCCTTTATAAAGGCCAAGATTAGAATGCTGTATTTATCTCAACATTTACCACAAGGTTTGTTCTTAACTGATACTCATGCTTTAGCACAGGATATTTTTTCCCCTCAGATTTCTATTGTCAGTAATTTCAGTGACTCATGCAGAAACAGAGAGCAACAAAACTCTGGAAAAGTAGTTGTTAAAATGGAAGCAAGTCAGCTGAGAAAGACTTTAGGTGTCAAAATACCATTGCAGTCAGAAAATTCAAAAACACACATACAGATGAGACAGAGATACAGACGTGAACACATATCTGATAAGAGGCAGAACTCCCATTTTTCTACCATGCTTTTGTTTACAACGCCTGTACAGCAAATCCAGCTGAATGGGGGCACACCAGACAGAGCTCTAGCAGGGCTGAAGTGGTGAATTCAGCACGCACAGGCAGCCTGTTGTATATGCAGCGTACACTGTGCTACTGGATGCAGAGTTGACTCTCCTTGTGCTACACAACCCTGCAGGTTTGTTCTTGTAACTGAAATCCCACAGAGGTCAGAGACACGTGCAGGTTAACTCTGCATTCCCATGCACTTGGAATTCCAGGCACGGCCAGCAGAGACAGATCACTGTAGTCACTAAGGCAGGCAGCTTTCTTTCCCAACTAAAGAACTATCAGCTGTGCCATACTATAACTGTATGCAAATATTAGCATGGTTTTGAGGCATTTTTTATTTTTTCCTGAGCCACTGTTTCTCCCCCATCCTTTACCCTTCTCTCTTTTCTTTTCACCAGTAGAATAAATATGATTGGAACCCAGTAAATTGACTGATTATGGAGGTATTCAACTCTATTTCTTCAAAAAGAGCTGACTTTTCCTGCATTGCTCTTTTCACTCTATTGTTTACGTTGGCTTAGCAATTCTTCCCATTCTTTTCTTTGATAAAATAAGTCCATGCTATTGTAGTTTTGTATCCTATCCAACAGCATTTATTGAAACCTGCAGATTTATTTTTCTCTCCAAGGACAGGCTTTCAAAAGAGGAAGGTCTAACTCAGTTTTAAGGTCAGATACCAATTCTCTCCATTACCAATACCAACTGTGTGGGTTTGCTTTTTTTACCCTTTTAAGCATTTCATACAAAAGGCCTGTCTCCAGGACTCTTCAAGTTGAAAATTCAGAATATTTTTTTTTTAATCTTTTCCCTTGTAAATTCATCCACATTGAATGCAAAGTGCAATTTGCCCCAGCACATTTACGGAACAGTATCTTTTTGGTGAAACACACTGATGTTTTTAGAAGTACGTTTGGGGCATTTTGCTTTGTCTTTTTTAATCATGTCTCCTTGTCTGAAAAATATTGTTAGAAACATTCACTACCTCTTCATTTGGCAGACTGTGTGTTACATACATAAAATAACTAAAATATTCTCTTTTTATTTAATATAGAAACTCATTTGCCCAAAGTCTGTATCTTCTCAGAGGGCAACGGGGAAATCAATGCCACTTTGTGTTGCCCTGCAAGTCTCTGAACTGGTTTTGTTATGTCACAATTATTCCATAGCTAAGGATGATATATAAGAAATACATCCCAGATATACCATCTCAAATAGCTGTGACATGTATTGCATTGCTCATATTGCATGAAAACATTCTTTTCTTTCATTATAGTATCTAAACAGTGAATTAGTAAATGCAACTACAGAACTGCTTACACATATTTTTAGGTTTCCAATTGTTCAATACACTATGGGATACAGAAGTGGTGGGCAGAGAGAAAAGTGCTTCATTTTCCAGAAACATCCATAGGATGTGACAAATTTATCAAGACTCAAGTACAGCTGCTGCCTAAACCACCATGCATTTTAGAAAAACTCATCTGCATAAACCGCTGGAAAAGGTATCCCACTGCTTTTGGCTGCCACAGTTAACTAACCTTCAGAATCCCTGCTGTGTGCACTGCAGTGACAGGTTTTTTGAAGCAGCTCTGCCACCAGAGGAGAAAGTTATAACTGATTTCATATAAATAAATCAAGCTATGTTTTAATGATGTGGTTAACCTCTAATAAAATTTGGGGAGAGGGAAACTTTCTTCCCTCCTAAACAACCCAGAATGAATAATCTAATCATCAGAAAAGTCAGCTAACATTACACAAGCGCAGTTCACTGTAGGCTTTTTTTCTTCGTGTATACAATTAAAATTGTGAGTCAATAGCCTTTTTTGATTTTGTGAAAGCTATTTTAAAGACAAAGCTGAACTCCAAGTAAGATCAAAGCTGTCTGCCACCAAATCATGAAAATACTACTTCAGAAGTGTACATTTATAAAGCATAACAGATGTTTCTGGGAGAAATTTTATTCTAAACCCTGTTGTAAAAGAACAACAAACAGATGAGACAATGGCAGCAGGACACTTCATTAGAAGATTGGACAAGGCAAGCCAAACTCCAGTTCAAGACTATGCAGGCAAAAGACACACATGGTGGATGAAGTCAGGACACGTCCAGTATTAAGTAGCCAGAACTACAAAGGAAATCCTCTGGATGTTCTGTGGATAAACAGCACAGCCACAGTTCAGCTCACATGCTACAGGAAGTTATGTGACAGCTGCTATTGGCCTGTCTGAAACCTCTGTGATGCTGAACACACTCAGCTGTCTCAGCTGAATGACAGCTCAGCTTCAGCTCCAGCACAGCAGGTTCTGTGAAACTTCCCTTCTTCCTCCCTGACAGTTCGTGTTCTCCACAGCTCCCTCATGGCTTCAAGTTCTCATTCTCTTCTTCAAAAACTCCTCACAACCAACATCTATGGTACTTTTGCCAGCTCACTGTCTTCAGCAGCCTCCTGACTAATAATGAGCTATTCCTGTTGTTATCACAGATTCACACACCAGCAGTTTGCAGAAGAGTCTCTCTTTTCCTCCAAACCACAGCTTTATTTTTTACATGGACAAGAACTATCCCTGCTCCCACCAGAAGTCAATCCAGACAAGAACATGAGTGCCATCATTACAAGTTAATCCTTTTCTCAAAAATTATTTTTTCAACTTCATAGTAGAAGGTAAGATCTGCTATTTTTTTTCCTATCAAACACATCCTTGAAATAATATTAACTACATTTCTCCCTCTGAACTGCTTTTCCTGCTAGTGCAAAGAAAAAAGACATGCATGTAAAACACGTGCCCTTATTATTTTTACTGTAGCACTACACAAATGAATTCAAGCAAATTCAAAGAAGAACTGACCATGTGATTAGTTCTTTTAATGTGAACACCACTGAATTACACTAAAAACAGAGGCAGTTCACCTTCACAAGAAAAAAAATAATATGAAAAAGAGGGGACTATATATTAGACAGTTCTGCAGACGTTCTGTTATCAAACCTATTTACATGCACATATAAGGAAGGGAAGAGATGAAGCTCTAAGAGCTTTATTGAAACTGAAGTGCCACAGGCAATAACTAAAAACCTAGTTCAGAAGAAGGTATCATGGAAAGGCAAAGTTAACTGCTTATGAACTCTAAGTAGTACTTACTCATTCACAGATGGAAGTCAACTACACAGAAATTTTCAGGTTTTAAAACCTTCATTAAGTTTTTAGGAGATACTTCCACATTCCCATCCCAGTTCATCAGGCAAATGGAGTTCATCCACAACTCTCCAGTAAAAATTCACTTTATGTCACAACTGAACACTAGTATTTGAGAAAGTTAAGAAGCAAAAACACAGTAACATATAAAAAGTTGCTGTCTTAGGGGCAAGACTTCTACTATAGCATGATGTGCAATATAGCAGATTTATGGCTGCTGACGAACCATATATTTGAAGTTCCAGACTTCTGTGAGTTGAAAATGTGAGCAGTAATGTTACAATACAGCAGATAATCCTAGTACAAAAGATAAGAAACCTTAAAAAACAGAAGAAAATACTCTGGGTATGTATTTATAATGGTGGTAAAACACTGTTTTCCTAGATCACAATTAAAAACCTCAGGGCAACAGTCTTAACTATAGATTGAGAACACTAGCTATAGCTATTAAAACAGAATTTATAAAGAGCTATCATCTCCTTTGAATACCTAAACTCCTACCACCTTCATTCCAGTCGTCCTAACAGATGTAGTCTGTGCATCTGATGAATCTTTGAGAAGGAGCATGAATCCCAATAAGAGATAGCAGAGACACAGGAACCATTATAAAAGAAGCTGAGAAATAATATGAAAAGAAATAGGAAAACATTACAATCCCAGTTCTGCAAAAACACATTACTTAGTCATGCCCACCTATCACAATACCAGTTTGAAGCCAATACCATTTATAGCCACCAATGTGTTTTAGTATTTCAGATTCCTTTCAAATAGGGAGGTGTTTAGCTTACTTAAATCACAGACTGTTGCAAGAGTCTCATGAATACATAAATTCCCTGCTTAGGCAGAGAACTCCTGAACGGTTCTGAGTAACCCCAAAAGATGCTAAGCTATAAAATAAGTGCCAAAAACAAGAAACAAAAGGATATCTACCATTTGAGCCTTTTTACAATCAGATACAGAAAAAAAATATGTATTTCCTAATAAGCTGTCCCAAAAGGGGGAAAAAAAAAAATCTACTTTTTTCTCCATTTGTAATATCAGTTCTTCCTTGACTGACAAGATCTCAAATTTTTGTGACACTGCCCTTTAAATGCCATCCTACTGTAAATGACATGTGCAAGTACAAGAAAAAACCCTGCTCTATACCTACAGAATTCACTAAACAAAGGAGATTTCTTTCAGTAGGTACTTAGAATTTACTATCACCAGCAAAATTGGAGGATGCAGTTGAACAGTTATAACACAACCTTTACAAAACATTTTGTACAGGTTAGGAAATTCTTCATATATAGCACTTGTATGTGTATTCATGTTGGAGGGGGTGCACAGCAACTGTTTCAGTGCTCTTACCCGGGCTGTAGATGGAGGTGCCTATTTACCCACCTCACCCCTTCCATGCACAAAACAAGGCAGCACCTGCCATACAATCTCATGTTTTTCCTCTTCCAAATTCCCCTAGAGATGGAAGAACTAAGTGAGCATAGAGCAATGTAGTGAATACCCACAGGGATGAGTGTCACCTCACAGAGCTCCAGCTGGGAACCAAGTCCCTCATTGTTCAAAGCGTGCAATGTACACAGAAACAATATAGAAAATTCAGAACTGTACATCATCCTACACACACACAGAGTCATATATGAAGATATAGAAGACACCTCCACCAAAATCTTTTCTGATCAGCAGGGGGTCTGAGTGCAGGAAACTGAGCAACAAAGGCATCAACAAGGCATGAACAAGGTGTTCTTTAAGCAAGGCCACTGGCTCAGGCTGCACTCTTAAAGGGGCAATGCCATCAGCTGATCTGTGTCAATGGTCTCATCACATGCACCACAGCAACTAAATTCTCTATTGAAATCTGCTGGTACAGTTATTCCAACCAAGAATTTTCAGGAAAGACAAGGATCTAAAAGAAATCATGAGAAAGCAGCCTTTTCGGCAACTGCAAGAAAAAAAAAAACAAAAACAAACCACCCTTCTGAAGGATATACCTTATTCCCCAACTGCAACAGTGAAATTTCAAAAGGAAAACCAGACAGTCCTTTCCTGATTCAGAATCTATTTGCCTGATGTCAAAGTTTATCAACACAGATTGATTCACTCTCACTGCTTTTCCTGAGATCCCAGTAATTACAAGCTACATAAGCTAAAGAGACTGTGTGGTAATGCTGGAACATTTTTTCTACCACTTAAAACACTGGGATTTATACTTTTGTAATGTTTTGTTCAGAAGTGTATTAATTACAGTCACTACTTACAACTTTTTAACATTCTGTGGGAATGAATAAATGTTACTAATCTTGTTCAATAAGTTAATTTACAGCAACTTATGTCTACTTCCTGTCTTCTAATACGAAGAAAACTAGACAGCACACTTATTTGTCATTTCATAACAATGACAACATATCTACAGAATGTCAGTAATTTTATCCATACTAATAAACTCCTTAAAACACAAATGCCACAGCTAAAAGGACAATAAACTCACAAAAAATGAAAACTAAGAACTTCAATTCTCTTTGATTCATACGAAACGAGAATTGCCAGAAGCCTTCTTAAAATAGTAAGAAAATTTTACTTTATACAACTTAAATCTATTTCATTAGTATGTATTGAATTTAATTACATTAATAAAATATTGGTTTAGGAAGCATATTTAACAATTTTAGGTGAGCAATCGGTTTAGTAACAGAGAAACAGTTTTAGAAAAATATCAAATATATCAAATATACAGTAAATCTCTGGAGTTTTTATATGAGATTTGTGTTTATAGGGGTTGATTTCATCCTCATTTTGTAGTTGTCCAAAGACAAAAACTTCAAAAGATACGCAGTATTGTCTATTCTGCAATCTGGGGGATAAAAAGCGTGAACCTGCCCATACCTGATCCTAGCACTGGAAAGTTCTGTCTACTATGAGAATAAAAACTCAAAATATATACTTTCATTTTTCAATAGCAGACAAAACTAAGTTCTTACCCCATAACTTCATGTCTTTACTACTAGATCACTAGTGAAATGCTTTATTTTAGCTGTCATCTTGCCTCTTGGCACATAAGTCAGTTTTGTAAACAAACCAAACAACAAAATAAAATAAAAACCAAAACCAAGAACAAATAACCCTTCAGAAACACGAGGAGCCTATTTACAACCAACAATAGATCATAACCATGTTTAAGATGACCATTCTTCCCTATGTCTCACATTCTAAACCTTAACAAAAGACAAAAATTGGAATACATTTTACCTATTTTATAAACACTGCAATAATTTCCCTTCATGGTTCTTTTACCTCATAGAAAAGGATGAAACAAGTGTTTTCACACCTTATCTAAATCACTAAATGTGTTCCCAATAGTACCAACAAATAAAAAGGAAAGCATTAACTATCATGAAATAAAGACTGTTCTTTCTCTTCAGAGACAACAAAACTGGTAAATATTTTAAGTTGGGAAAAGTTTCAGGAGAGTAACTTGATGAATTGAAAAACCCTATTCTAAAAGGAGAATTGCCCAAATGGGACTGGTAAAACCTTGAAGTGAAAAGCTTAACTATAATAATGGAAGACTACAAAAATAAATTCTATTAGCTCCTCCAAAAACTTTCCCTTTGAAGTAAGGTTTCAAAGTCTTATTGTAAAATACCAAACAATGAAATCTGTCCATGTCTTTATGAGCATTTAACAGTATGCTTCAAATCTAATTTCACAATTGAAGTGTCTAAAAGAAACACTCTAAAAGCAAAAGACTCTTCTAATTAATATACAGAACATAAATAAGATGTTCAAGGAAGACTCTTATAAAAATTTAGATTAAATTTACAGCAAAATAACCTTTTATGCTGAAATGAAAGAATAGGAAAGTCTGTATTTACAGCTTATCAGGTTGATAAATAATCTGTAGCAAGAAGATTGACAATTCTGAAGTTATTGACTGCTTGAGTGTTAAATTACTTCACAAAACAAATCCAGAAAAATGTATTTGCTTCCAAGGACCTAAACACTTGTATTATTCATTTCCTAACATTGGCTGTTATCAAAAACAAATTAAAGACCACTACATGTGAAAATCTGGGCAGTTTCAGGTCAGAAAAGTCCATGTTCCCTGTTATACATGTAATGGAGCCGAGAAGCTCTGAAATCCCTGCTGTCCTATCAAAGACCGAAAAGATTCCACAAATGGCAAAAAGTAAAGCAGAAAATTATGACTGGTCAAGTCAAGACCACACAGACAAACCTGATCTCCATTCCTGATAATAACCAATAGCAGATTGCTATACATGGAAACTAATTTATGTATTAATCTAAAAATCATCTCTCTTTGATTAGTATCTGTTGATGCATCCTTACCAAGCTTCAGGTAACAGCAAAGCATACTCATGTGGTGAAGTAGTCTCTGGAAAATTGGAGAGAATTGCCTGTCTGTGTGGCAGTAAAACTGATCCATGGAAAGTGAACAAAATTTCCAGGGCTCTGACATTGCTTTCCTAAAAGAACAGAACACTAAATTTTAAGACTGATTAGACTATAAATGAGCAAGAAAACTTAGGTCATACAATACAACAAGAAGTTAATTTCAACATTTTCTTTAGCAACAAAGAAAACAAGGTCATGGTCACAGCATTTATTTATTTAAATCAAACAAAGATGCCACCTCTTAAATTTCCATTGAGATTCAAACAAGTTCAAAGGGAAGAGAAAAAAGCATTTAAGTGCAAAGAGCAATACCAAAACAACACTGCATTCTATCAACATAAATATTAATACCCGAGCATAAGTTCTTGCTGAAAGTACAATATTCTGATTTCTGAACCTCTTAAAGAATTCTCCATCATAATGTTGCTCAGCTGCATGAGGTCCTCCAAGGATTTCCTTTAAAGAAAAAAAACAAGTGAGACTGCTTTTTAGGCAAGATTTACAAAAGCATCAAAAAGTCTAAAAATCTTTTTATCCTAGGAGGAGTAAGTATGAGATATATGCTGAAACGTATGCTGGTTTTTTTGTTTCAGTATGAAAAAAACACATACATATTTGGTTGATAAGCTAAGACAATTTTCTCCCTTATTTTAATTAAAGTTTAGACATCATTAGTTACAGAACAGTGGTAAAAGCCATAATGGGAGTGTGCACATTGCCAACTGCAAATTTAAAATTTAAAAACTTAGTAAAATATAGAGTTTGACATTCTAAAAACTTTCACATTGGTAAGCTCATAGAAGAAAAAGATCTGTCAGAAAACCTGCACAGAACTTGCCAATTTGACTGACAGGGAAATCACAATAATCCTGCCTGAACTCTACATCTCATGTTGTTGCATAATTCAGTTCCCTGCAGACACAAGATGTTCAAAGCAGGCTTTTGCCCAACTATACCTCTCAGGACTGGAAGCCATCTTTTTGAAAGAGTCAACAGCAGAAACACAGGTACTTGAACAGAAAGCATCTTACTTTTCTCCAGTGGCAGACTAGCCTTTCCACAAGGCTATAAACATTAATACCACAATAAATAACAAAAAAGGACAAGATGATGTGATGCAGAAGTTGCAGGAATAGCTCTGGTGTGAGAACTCAGGACTCACCTCATAGGTCTCAAGGCGATCAAGGTAAGTTAACAGCTTCAGCCTGCTGCGGCAGAGCTCCTTCTGTTCCAGTGTCAGCCTGTGTTCAGAACAGGAATTTTCAAATTTGCCATTAATATTTTATGTTATGTGCATATGAAGACAAAGGTTACACATTTTAATGAATTTTTGCACTGGGATATATCAAGAAATTAAGTAAAATGAGAACTTTGACACAATATAATGCCAACTAAAATTTAAACCACTTTTCTAGTAGGAAAAATATATAGAAGAGTAATTAATTATGGTTTTGCAACTGTGTAGTTATTATAAACCTATAATTCTGAATGAAACATGGCCTAACATTTCATTTACTTTGAGAAGTTTACTGATAATAGCAGTTCTTGACGCTTCTTGGCCTCTTTTTCCTTTCTAGTGTCCATTTCTTCATCTGGTGACAAAAGGTCTTCATAGGGAATTTCAATGTCTACTTCCCCTGGTAAGATAAATCTGGAAGACAAAATCAACAATCTAAGCAATGAAGAGAAAAAAAAGGTTAACTTTTTTTTAAAGAGACATATTTAAACAGGTTTTTGTCTATGTTTTGACTAAAAATCTGCACATTTATAGAAAAATACTGAATTTTTGTGTTGTAAACAAGCAGGGATTCTTCCCAAGCCAACAAGAGACATCAACTCTTGTTTCCACTCCCTCCCTAAAACAAACCAAAACCAAACTTGATAAAAGTTTCTAAATTCCACAGCCAGCAGTGGGATTGGCAGCAGCTCTACAGAAAATAGTGGTAATAGAAGACTGCACAAAGAAACAACAGCCTCCTTCTATTTCTACCACCAGAAACAGAACACTGAGGAGAATTGTCTCTGTGTCTTGCTTCTGCTTGATCAATACAATTAAGACATATAACAAAACATTTATAGGGTTAGTTGCAGCTTTCAGAAGCAAAAGAGAAACAGATTCTCATGGTAAAATATAGACATCCTAAATTCCTTCTGATGAAGAAATTACCGGGCATATATTTACAAAGAACAATGTATTTTACATACATACAGAGGTAAAACTAATAGGTACTTTGTGGAATAGTCTGAGTCAAAACATGACCTTTCTTTATGTCCTGCAAAAAGCTTCTCAATATTTTAACTACTGGTTGATAGGAAAAAAAAATTCTACAGAATTACTATAAAATACTTTATACACCATTCTTTTAAAAGAAAACAAACAAAAAAATTGCTTTTCCCAAACCTGCCACCATCTTCTCCTTTTCCTATGGCCACAAGAGCCTCCAAGTCTGTGCCTTTCAAGCCATACTGAAGCAGCTTCTTAGCAGCATCTGCATTTTCTGGAACTCTTTCCAAGCACTCATGAAGAACCCACGCACGTTTCTTGATTTTGCTCTGTCCAAGAACAAGAGCACAGACACAATGTTACATGGTCCAATCCAAAGCAACGGAACCAGAGAAAACTTTAACCACGTTAAAGTTTCCTCATGTATTTCTTCCACTTAAGATGTCAAGCTCCTCTGGTGATTGACAATGCAAACCAACAAAAGAGATGAAAACACAATAAACGCAATTCCCTCAGAGTATACAAGCAGAAAAGAGCACAGAAATACCAAATGATTTAGCAGAACTTTCACAACAACTGGAACAGAATTTATTATTTGTACTTTCTAATTAATGTCACTCCTTTTTACACTAAACGAAATGTGATGGTTTGGGGGTAAAATATATGTTTTATAAACCAAGTGTATATATTCCACAATAGCACAAGAGTCATTTTCAATATAATCCTCTTCACATGCCAGTAAGATTCTGTGACAGAAAAGGCACCAGAATTACAAAATGTATTTATTTGTCTTATCGGCTGATCTTTGGTTGATATTACAGATCACATACAGAATGGCTGAATTTTGACATTTTGAATTTCTGCTGAGTTAGAAGTCTTTTTTCCAAGCCAAAAAACCCGCATGTTGAATTCTACTGAAAAGCTCAGTTCAGTTTGCAGTTACAGTCACTGTAAATTTTGTTATTCAAACTTTGCAATATAGCTACTGATACCAACTTCACCTTCCCAATTCATTTTCTATAATAATTGGAAGTTTAAACAGTTGATATCTCCAATTAATATTCTTCATTTGCCAGGCAATAATCTACTGCTGCAAGTGGGGGCAGAGATTACACACAGAAAGTGTGTTGCTATTAACAAAAGTTAGAAGATATTCCAAAAGAAAAACTTTCATTAACTGCCAAGGTTTCTAGATCAGGCCTTCAGTTAAACTGCTCTCTTACACACGACATGAGATGGAATTTGCAGGACAATTCTTCAAACTGCCACTAATTTACGTTGCATAAACTAGAACACAATTGAGAATTCCATTTCTGTAAAGATAACACATTCAGTCTGATAAGAAAGCCAAAAAAAAAAAAAAAAAAAAAAAAAAACCCCAAAAACAAAACCACAACAAAG